>JBAMJV010001781.1:0-230534 GCA_037951105.1 Echinarachnius parma
GTTTATCTTGTGAAAACAGAAACAAATCAATGCCTAATTTTATTCCGATCAGAGTTCGAATACTATGTCTGATTGAGTATCCAAGTCCAAAACAAATCTTAGACAACTATTGGAAGCGCCTTTCAAAAGCAATCTTCACTATCTCCGTATCAAAAAAGAAAAATTAAAACCCATTTAATTCTTCTGTCATACCATAATGACCAAACAACAAGGTTCAAGAAAAGAATGAAAGCTCCACTGGATCGCTGTATGCATCAATGATTTTGGAGCGATTTGATTTAATGTTTCCTTTCCCCTTACCCTCAAGTATCTTTGTACTTTTATAGATAATTATAATTATAGTATAAACCAGGGGCGTCGATCCGTTTTTTTGTGATTGGGGGGGGGGGCGAAATTTGAAGAAAAACAATTCCAGAGTGACCACTAAGAGCCTAAAAGCCCCACATTGGCATGCCCGACATTGGCATGCCCGGAAGTTTTATTATGCGCTCATTGAAATTGTCTTAATGGCTCGAAGACCTGACTCGATGCTCGATGGTCGATGCTCGATGACCTTGGGGGGCATCCACATTTGGGGACAATAATGGGGGTTTCAGATTTCAGACATGTGCAACTCCTATCATGGGTGTTAAAATTGTATAAAATAGTGAACCTACTCGTAACGTATTTTTAAAGGGCACAGCGAGGAAAAGATTGAGCCTTGCATATGAGATGGATCCACGTGATCCTGTATACTATAGAGCCATCGATATAGTCTATGGCATTGGGCTCCCATGAAACTAAGCAAGGGCGGCAACAACTTCTCAAAAGTGGAGGAGAGACATTGCGAGGAAGCGAAGCGACCGAGCGGGGGAGGGTGTGGGAGGGGGTGTCCCCCTCCCACAGTAGTGAGCTTTTGTATTTTTGGGCGTGAAATTGTGCGATTTGGTGCACACCTGAGACAGAAATTTAACGTAATATGAAGTATATAAGTATGGAACCAAACATACATAATGACAAATGGAGGGGGACAATCTCCTCCACTTTCAAATGTGGGGGGACATGATATTCCAATTTGATTTGCGTTCAGCGCATATGGACCGAATTGACTGAAAGATAATTATATTTCAGATTATTTTATTTTCTGTGACGGTGTGCTATCTATAGATGAGGGTTTAATAAACTTCGTTTGAGGTGTGCGTTTGAGAAATTACACTGCCCAACACATTTAGAAAGGTGAGTTCCCGCAACCAAAATGAAACTTGCAATATGAGAAACTGTATGCGCGCAAAAAGGAGATTTACAGTCTTTTTCAAACTAAAAAACGGCTATTTTGAAGATTAATTATTGATAAATGTGTCTTTCCCCCTCTTTGGCATTATATCACTCGATTTTTTTTCTTCCTCATTTTCGGAAATTATTGGGGGGGGGGGGCGAAATTATATGTTCGCCCCCCCCCCCCCCCCCAATATTTTCATGGGGGGCGACCGCCCCCCTGCCCCTCCCCCCCCCCCCCCCGGATCGACGCCCCTGGTATACAATTAAACAACAACAACAATTAAAACAAAAACAATTTGTACCAAAAATGCAAATTACACAACAACAACAAAACACTAACTATTTACAAAATTCTAAATCACTTTACAAGGGGAAAAACAAAACAAAATATGCTTTATCAATTCTCCCCCCCCCCCCCCCCCCCCAGGATCGGCGCCCCTGGTATACAATTAAACAACAACAACAATTAAAACAAAAACAATTTGTACCAAAATGCAAATTACACAACAACAACAAAACACTAACTATTTACAAATTCTAAATCACTTTACAAGGGGAAAAACAAAACAAAATATGCTTTATCAATTCTATTTTTCTAAATATTGAGCAACATACTTTGTTTAACCATACTTGGTAAATTGTTCCACTTGTTTGCACCACGGTAACTTAAAAAGTGTTTTGGGTCTAGGTATTTCTAACTGAAGAGTTGTGCTTCTTATAATCGATATGCACAATTATTGTTTAGAAATAAATAATTGATAAATGAGATTAATAGATTGATTATGTAGTTCAAGTATATTTGTGTTATGTAGATGTAATATAGAATTTCTCGGTCAATTTCGTAAGTTGGCCACACGAATTCATTTTATGTCAGTGGCGTAGCTACGGGGGGGCAACGGGGGGGCACGTGCCCCCCCCCCCCCCAATAATTTCGAAAAAACAATAGAAAACATAAGGGGACATTTTTTGAAAAAACAAAGAAATACATAAGGTGTGCCCCCCAATAATTTTCGTGCCCCCCCCCCCCCCCCCAATCAGTCCGACCACGCTACGCCACTGTTTTATGTGCATTCAATTTCGCCGATTTTGTCACCGCAGCTGTATTTTGCAGTTCAAATTCGTTTTTTAGCATTCGAATTCATATAACGATCATTCGAAAACATTTTGCTTGCATTTGATTTAAAACGTGTTTCTATTTCGTAAAATTGTCATTCAATTTAAAGCGAGAAAATTCGTGATTACGTAATAATAATAATAATAATAAGGTATTTATAACGCGCATATCACATAGATATGTCGCTATGCGCTGTAAGAAATTGAAATAGAATTAGAAAGAAATGTTCAGCATACTGCTAAACCGTAATACCGCCTTCCGTGAAATCCGTTGGCGAAATTGAATGCAAATAGCGTGTTTTTTAAATTGAATGCTAAAAGAAGAGCTAAATCGTATGAACAAAATGCAATTTTGAACCACAATTGCAAGCCTTCAGCTCAATTTCGCGAAATTGAATGACACGCTTATCAAAACGAATGATAAGCTTACGAAATTGGCCGAGAAAACCTATATATTCTAAATTGTCCGCCAGTAGATGTCAAATTTGTATGTTTTTTTAATGTTATTCGTAGATCTTCTTCTTAGTTTTGTGTATTTCTGTGTTGTTTTTTTTTTTTTTTTTTTTTTTGGGGGGGGGGGGGTTGTTGGGGGGGGGGTAAAATTATGCCCCCCCCCCCCCCCCGTAGCTAAGCCACTGCATCAGGCCTTGATTAATGCTTGCCTGGCATAGCATCAATCAATATATGCATTCATACGATGGCGAAGCTACGGGGGGCGGGGCTGTACCCCGCTCCCCCCCCAAAAAAACACAAACAAACAAACAAACAAACAAACAAACAAACAAACAAACAAACAAACAAGCAAGCAAACAAACAAACAAACAAACAAACAAACAAACAAACAAACAAGCAAACAAACAAACAAACAAACAAACAAACAAACAAACAAACAAAAACAAACAAACAAACAAACAAAAGTGTGGCCCCAATCAGTCCGACCACGCTACGACACTGCATCAGTGATATATAATCAATAGAGTACCGAAGTGTGACGTCAGAGCTATTCATTGCCATGGGTGATGGTTCTAAACAATGTCAGGCAAGCAATGAATTGGTGATCTAGCGGTTGCTAAGAAGGCATTCGTCCAGCTCCAACCCACTGCCACAGGCCAGTATGAAAGGAAAAGTTGTTTAGAACCATTACTATGCCATAACAAAAGCATGTGACGTCACTGACTACTTCGGTACTCTATAAACACCGTATTGAATTGGGCCTCTGTTTACCAGTCTTTCTTTACCAGGCAGAGTTTTCTCCGGTTATTGATGGTTTCCTGTTATTTCTGTATCGAAATAGATTTCATTTAAATAATTAAGCGCATTCGCATCATTACAATTATGTAAACATATTAGATCATGGCAACAAATAAAGCAAATCAGGAGCTAAAATGGTAAAGATAATTATATTTTCACTTCTTGTCGGAAAATAACGGGAATTGTGTTATACTGGCACTGAAAACGTCATAATTAATTGTATCTTCTTACACAAATGCAAGCCTCCCCCCCCCCCCCCCCCCCCTCCCCTCCCCTCTAGTGCCCCCTTCCTTCTCTTGGGGGTTGCAGCACCCCGCGATTTCCGAAAACTTTAATATTTGGGGTATATTTACATCATTTGGGGGCAAAAGTATGTCATATCCGGAAAAAGAAAAAAAATGTAACATTCTGGGAAATTCCTAGTCCGAAAAGATCAGACAATGTTTCGAGGGTTCTTTGACGATTTTTTTTATCACCTCTCTGAGGGGATTGCACATTTACATGACGTCATAATATTAAAGGACCCCTCCAGAACGAGATGGAATTTTCTGTCTAGCAAAATCCAAGCCATGTCACATACTACATAATCCATCGGGCAATATCCTGCCATTTCCAGACAGAATCGTCATAATTATTAATGTCATTTTCGGGTGTAGCTAATTGGCGAGGACATCATTTATTTATTTAATGCTTAAATATACACCTAATTATGGATGTCATAAATTATGGGGCAAACAAACAAACAAACAAAAACCGTATAATAATTATATTAGGGCAGTGGTTCAATGGATGTGCAATCTGATTTCATCTTTCATTCTGTCCATCAACATTTCAAAGAAAGTGAAGAGGTTTCTTCGAATAATGTCATGTTTATAATTATAACGCGCATGATCACATAATGTCTCTAAAATAATGTACGTTGTTATTATTATAAACATGGAAAAGTATAGGAAAATAAGAAATACTGTAGCAAACAAATATAACAAAAAAAATATTATCATCCTAATCATCAGCGTATCAACAGCAGCGTCTTCATCATAATAATCATCAATGAGAAAAACTACTAACGTTTTTGAGATTGACCCTATAATTTTGTTTTTGATTAGATTAAGTTTGTATAGGTCGAAATCGCTGACCCCCGGAGTTTCAAAATAAAAACCTAATATTTGTTCATTAAATGTATTTTTTATGGTATATTACAACTCATTAAATTGTCGTAAATAAAATTATACTAGTCAGTCAGTATTTTTGTTTAACTTACTGCATAAGCATGGGCGTAGGAGAACATAATATTGGGGGCTGAGGCAGTTTGCCCGAATAATTTTCCTTTCCGACTTTTTACCTGATGTATGTTTGATATGTTTTCGATACCGGATCAGTCCGAAACTAACTCAATTTTTGCCCGAATATGAAACGGTTTTGTCATTAAAAAAAGATGACTTTGCCCGAATACAACATGAGTTTGCCCAAATATGACATTGTTTGCCCGAAAATTACATGGCTTTGCCCAAATATGGCATGGTTTTGCCATAATTTCAGGCGCCTTTTGCCCGAATAACGGTTGTCAAAAACTACAAGGGGGGGGGGGGGGCTGCAGCCCCCAGCCCCCGCCTCCTACGCCTTTGTGCATTTAAGCTACTAATCGTTATGTTGGATGAAATATTTCACAATTTGCTCAAAGTTGAAACCTAATTGCCGTGGCACCGGAATTCATGTACTTAAAGGGATAGTTGAGTAATGGTCAGACTTAACTTTAGTAACAAAAACCTGCACCATTACGGTACAAAGTAACTGTTATAACTTCACCATGCTCGAAAAGTATACACAATTACAAACGACTAAGTAAAACCCCTGTTATCATTCAAAAAGAGCCGTTACAACGCAAGAGGGCGCTATTTAAAAAAATCATTGGTTTTAGCCTTTTTTCATACAAAATTGTGCATTTAATGTTTGTTAAAATAATGATTCAAATAGAGATATCATCAACGACTTTTAAAAACCTATTCTGATTTTGTTCAAAGTTAGTGTAGTCTTCGAGCATTTTTTGAAATTTTTCTAAAAAAGTCTAAATATCGCCCGGTGATTGCCGGTGAAGAACATTTTGAATAAAAATATATTTATGGATATTTCAGCCGTTTCTGAACTGATTTTGATCAAATAAAGTTTATTCTGTCATTAAAATTGTATGTTATTTCGAATTTGACAGTCAGTATTTCATTATCTCACAAAAAAATATCGGAGGGCACTTCGGGAAATACCAATACTCAACACTACCACCTTTAACTTTTGAGAACAGAACTTGCACAAAAAATGAGAACACGCACTAACGGCTTCTAGGGGCATTATGAAATTGCAAAAGGGATCTACTACACCGAACTGGGATTTATGGAGGAAAAATAGAAGTTGGACAAGTTTTGTAGGCAGAAAACATAATAAAAACAGAATTGCAAACCAATAATTAAAATTCCCCATTCGAGGGAGAACTTAGACGGAAGCGTTTGAACTAAAATTTAATTACTAATACAATATATGGTTTACACTTTAAAACAATAATAAATGTTTAACGTATAAAACAATTATACTGGATTTAAAGATTACCATTATTACAAATGAAATATTATTGAGTCTGTTGGTAACACTTTGGAGCAATATTAAGTGTTTAGCGTATTTCAACATTTCATACAATTATGAAAATTAATATTAAATACTGTTATTGAGAAACATGAAGTGGAGGGGCTCATTACTTAGAACATAATTATGTTGGTATAACAACATGCGAATTTGAAGAATAATGTTGATTCGGATTAAAAGATATAAATAAGTAATTCACTATGTGCACTACATACAATTTGACATTAAAACAACGGAGAGGTCTAGGCAAAAGCTCCTTTTGCACCCCCCCCCCCCCCCCCCCCTCCCATGAAATTGAAGGTAAAAAATGGGTATGACTTAGGATGATGGGGATGATGATATAACTAATATATGGGACACATTGACGGTATAGATTACAAAATATCTGGGATCTTTTATTTGGCGTAAGGCGTAACCCCATTAAAATATTTACTTAAATTTTAGAAATTAGTTATATTATATATGCGTACGTACGTACGTTTAGTTAATTTTACACAAAAAAACGTTAATAAGTATAACAAACGTCATTAACACAATTGAATTGAATGATAAGATAATTATCACAATTCGCATTTGTGTGTACTAGTAATTTACGAGTAATACATGTATTATTGTACCCGGAAGGATGGAACGTAGTTTCTTAGCATTGTGTGCACCTTCGAGGATGCCTGGCTGGAATGCTCCCCAGGGAGTGGATTAAACGTGCACTTTGTGTGCTGGATTGATTGAAGTATGCATCCAATAACCGGGGTAATAATATAATTGTAAGCGCTTAGATATGAGTATTGAATATGTTATTGAATATCATTAATTTATTTTATGTTCAGATTATAATATAAAATAAGAACATTTTTAATCAAGTCTCATTTTTAATTGAAAATACTTTGTATTAATTAATGTACTTTGTATCTGTTATTGAAAACGATCATTATAAAATTATTTAATTTCTCAATTTCATATGAAGATACTTTGTATTAATTTACCCTCTTTTTGTTATTGAATATGATAAAATTAATTTATGTTCAGAATATAATGTACATGTATGTAAGATAAAAAGTTAATTATTCAATTTTAATTGATGATACTTTGGATTTGCTATTGAATGTTAAATTTAATTTCTGTTAAGAATATAATACAAGTTAAACAATTTTAATTACTCAATTTTTAATTAAACATAGTTTGTAATAATGTACTTTGTATAAATGGAATACGATAAATTTAATTTGTGTTAGGAATATAACATGAATTAAGACTTGTTTTATTACTCAATCTTTATACCCTGTATTGCTTCCCTTTTTATATTACATTTGATTGTTCTAAAGATCTACTCGTTATTGAGTATGATAAACTTAATTTATGTTAGGAATATGATATAAAATAGATAGTTGGATTTGATATCCTTTAATTAAATAATTTCCATGCTCTTATTTTTGCATTTTTGTGATGCTTATTATTGTAATTTTCCAAAAGATATACATGTACTGTATTAATTTACACTTTGTTAGATTCAATATTTAGTTAGTATTACATATTTAAAAGTAAGTAACGAATCAGTAAATTGGTTCTTTGTTATTGTTACATTAAAATTAAAAGTAAATGAGAATATGAATTATAATAATCACATTTTTAATGTTAGTGCCTTTCTTGCCAAATGCATTCATAAATATGTATCATTTTGTTGTATTTTGATGTTAAATTATATTTATATTGTGTTGTAGTTTTTTTATTCATGTATGTTCATATGTTCATGTACGCAAGGCATTTTAGTCTTCGGACTACAGTCTTGTTAATTTTGTTCAATAAATACCGATATATCTATCTATCTATCATCTATCTAACCGTATACCTAGGGTTAGGGTTAGGGTTAGGGTTAGGGTTAGGGTCGTTTAGGGTTAGGCTGAATGACGCAATTGTATGCGGTGCAAAAGGAACTCTTTCCGAGGTCGATTATTGCTGTGCAAAAATCAAAGATATTTGGGATAGTATTATTTTATTAAAAGTTAAATAGGGGATAGGAGGGAAATTCTGCGGTATACCTTTGGATCACAACATTATTGTGGGCAACGATTGATGGATTGATGTGGAATCGGAACCAAACTAAAATGTTGTTAACACCGCCATCTACGGCATGTGCAAGACAACTTCAATTCGTTCATAAAAAATCGGCTGGCTTCGTTTAGTTTTCGATACCGCAATAACATGGCGGAACACCACACCGTATTGGAGTCTAAAATAATTGCTTCCTGTCATTAAAAGGACGAGTTTATTACGGAAATAGGAAACGTACCTGGATTTATATAACTCTGACAGAGAAAGCCATGACCGATCGGTAAGTTTTTAGGTGACAGAACATGAAGTTTGGCCGTGTTTTCGTGACCAATGTCTGATGATTTGTCATCGGCCATTCAATCAATTAGCACTGCAAGAAATGCCAATAGTGTGAGTGTGTGTTGTGCGTTATCCAATCTGAGTGTTGTGAATCGCTTTTGACAATGTTGTGTTGACTGTTGTTGTGAGTGCAATGTGAGTTGTGTGAGTTTAATTTGAACTTGGCCAATGTCAATGAGTTCATAACAAATGTTTGAAATGAACTGAGCCAAAATGTAATGGGCTTTTGGAGTATAAACTATCGCTGCTTATGTCTGACGGGAAGCAAATAAATAATTAATAATTGTACAAAAAGTCAAAATTAATAATTGACGAGTATGAAATGATTATCAATATTTCGCCTGCATTGTACTGCCTGTTTCGTTGTTAATACACAAAAATGAGAAGTTTAGAACATGGCATTGGCAACACAAATCACAAACATATGAAAAAGTAAATATTATTTACTTGAGAACCAAAATGGCAAAAATTAGCCAACATGTAAATTAAACTTTTTTAAGAAGCAATATTTAAATTATGGAGAAAAACTTTGTCGTCTTTTTATATCAAATCGCAACTCTGGTGTCTAACAAAAATAAGGAGGAAGAATCAGAAAATTAAATGGACCTTCTTTCAAGCAGAATAAACATTTGGTTCCGAAAGGCTGTGCAAAATTGTCTTTTTGTCGATCAATCCTTCAAATTCATTTTCCGATTCTGCAATCTTTAAAAAACCTGACAACAACAGTGTATGGTAAAAAAGAAATACATGCACATTCTAGCACCCTTATGCATGGTGCCATTGAAATGCGTGTTAAAGTTTGCTACACAGTGGTGGCACCTTGGTCGAAGACTGAAATTGGGGTCCAAATGACATGGATACCGAATGGGGTCAATTAAATTTGAGCCATTATCGATTGTAGAATTATGATGAAAAAAAAGAAAAAAGTTTACCATTGAACTTACCATTGAGCGCACCCTATGGCAGGCAGGTGCCTTGCTCCCAAGGGAGCAGAGAGTGCACATCATGTGTGGATTGATTGTGAGTGTGTCCGAACTCCGATGACCAGGGTAATTGTCATTGTAAAGCGCTTAGAGATGATTATTTATCATATTAGGCGCTATATAAATCAATTATTATCATTATTATTATTTGTTTAAAACCATTATTTTTGTTTTCATCTTTGTCATGCTTACAGGGTAGAATGGGTGGAGATCTTCGAACCCAAGACCCAGCGCCCCATGTACGGCAACCTGCGGACGGGAGAGCTAGCATGGGAACCACCGCCAAGCGCAAAAGTGTAAGTTACACTTTACACTGTAACATTTGGTATTATATAATTTATGAAGTGTGTAGAAGTGTTGTTACATGTATATGTACACACCAGGTTGTGGTGTTTATTAAATAGCAAGTATTATGTAGTGATGTTAATGTCATCAATGAAAGTGTAAAATGTTTTGGTGTGATTAAACCCGAGGACAGAGAACAGCGTTGCGCCCCATGTACGGCAACCCGAGGACAGGGGAGCTCGCATGGGAACCACTGCCAAGTGCTAAAGTGTAAGTTACACGTGACTTGACACTGTAAATTGTTGTGTTATGACTTATGAAGGGTATACATGTAGAAGTGTTGTTATAAATGGTGGTGTTGGTGCTACATGGTCATCAATGAAAGTGTAAAATGTTTTGGTGTCATTCGACCTGACGATGGGAGAGTTTGGGAATCATGGGAATCATTGCCAAGTGATGAAGTGTAAGTTACACTTTACACTGTAAGGTTCTCATGAAGGGTGATTTGATCAGTGCTAAATTGTCTTATGAATGGTTTTAAAATGAAGAACAATGTGGTGTTTTTATGTTTATGACTTTATGTAGCTATCATGTGTCATATTTCTGTGGAATTTCAAGATGGCCATGAGAACAAAAGTGCAAGTTGTAACACTGAATTAAGTGGGATTATGACCTTGTTCTAAATGTGACACTCTTGATAAATAAAGTTGTGTAATTCTTAGGTTCAATTTTTTTGCCCAGGTTGTGTATTTTCTACATTATCCGTGAGAAGATTTTAAAACACACACATGTTCCGCATTCTTGAGATCTGGAGTCATTTCCAAAAAAAAGTTTGATGCCATTACATTAGTAAAGTGATCTTTGTACAGCCTATATGATCTATTATATTTCTCTATTTGCATTCATTTCGCAGTTGGTTTCCCTGTGTGCCTACTTTACAATGCAAAGTACACAAATTCCATCATTGTAAATAGTGTGCACAAATTCCTGCATTGTTACTTGCAGGGTTGCCTATAATGCATTGTACACAACAATGCAAAGTGCATTCATTCACTCCAGACTTCACATTGTTAAATTGCAAGCTTTATTGTTATGAAAAGTTCATCTTTTTTTACAATATGGGGCATGATGCATGCATGACTGACTGTGAACTTATAATACATTCCTTATGTCTGGGTTCACCTTGTGTACGTAGACATTTATTATATACAAGTTGCATACATTTACAAATTACACTGTATATATATATAATGGAAGCATTTAATTTGTTTCTGTAGTACTGTATTTGTTAGTGACGAAAATACACTTAGCCTCGGGGCGATAGAGCTTGCAAAATGCTAAAAATAACCCCTGAAAATGTAAATAGAACCCCAGCATATTTTGCATCTAGGTAGACTTAATGCAAAACAGATTTTAGAGTGATCAATACCGGGTTTGGTGTTCTGAAATTATTTTTGTTATGAAGATATTTATGAAGGGCACTAGTAGTGGAGACGTTTAACTGTGTACATATTCAGTGCAATGAGATAGCGAATATCACTTTGCATTTTCGCTCATGACATTAATTTACAATGGAATTTTCACACATCACATACTGGACATATCCGATCACAAAAAGACACATTTTTATCAACCCTTCATTAGTTTTTTAACATGACAACAAAGTTACTAGCCCCCTTTAAAGGGACTTAGTACATTGTCCAAATCCTCAAAATCCAATTGAAATTCTAGTGGTTCCCTCATACCTTGTTGTATTCGTACACAATAAAAGCATGGGACAGGTTTTGGTTTTTCAAATTTCCCTTTCGTTAAAAAGATATTTACGATTGAAGTTTTAGATGTCAAATTATCCAATGGATCGTCAGAACCGTGTACAAAGTGAGTGCAATGAGTTAGTGAATGTCACTTTGCATTTCTGCTCATTACTCGGCCATATTTAAGTCCATTTAACTTGAAATTTTCACACAATACCCTGTGGACATATCCGATCACAAAAAGACACATTTTTTATCAAACCTTCATTAGTTTTTGCACATAATAACAAATTTACTAACCCCCTTTAATGCTTGCAAGACTCCATCATTATTATAGCTAGGGGATGGAGCAACTACTACTGTATGAGTATGAGACGGCACACTTAATTAAGAGAAGATTAAAAGGATTCCCCCCGTACCGCAGCAAATAAGTATTAAAGTAGCTGTCATTAAGATTAAAACCAAGTCAATGCTTAATTGCATGTTTCCTTCCTCGTTCTTTCTTTAGAACGATCTGAATACTGGTAGCAATGCTAGAAATTAAAGTGAAACCAGTAAAGTGTCTTAACTCCACGA
Organism: Echinarachnius parma; assembly: GCA_037951105.1. NCBI lineage: Eukaryota > Metazoa > Echinodermata > Echinoidea > Clypeasteroida > Echinarachniidae > Echinarachnius > Echinarachnius parma. The sequence goes on from JBAMJV010001781.1 coordinate 12,239, forward strand.
AAATTACTTGGAGCTTCTACATTTCTCTTCTACCGTGTTGTTTCGCTTAAATGGTAAGAGAAGAATAAAATAGGGTTAGATTTGTTAAAATGCCCCTTTAGTATGACGATATCTATCATTGATAATCATTCAGCTCAAGAGCGTTAATGAATGGTCATACATGTAAACCTCATACACGTCATACAGTAATTCGTTGTAAAAGCTGACGCAAATTTTCTCTTTTTTAACCAGGAAAGCAGTGTGCTTTTTCAATGAAACTTTCACATATCATTCGGACATATCTTACAATGATTTTGTTATATATATATAGGATTGAAGTCTCAAATGTCATTTTGGGCAATATCTGACACTTAACAGGTGCACCTTTAAAGGAGGGGTTCGGACGATTTCCAGCATTTACCAATCAAAGAAGCAATATATGTTCAACATATTGCCTTTGTCCCGACGAAAAAAGACCAACTGGATCATTCACAATCACTTTGGGACTAAATAAGGTAACAGATCTTGATCGAATCTGCCGCCAGTGGGATCTATCCCAGCATGCAATTTTCGTGACGTTGATGCCTCACTTTGCTGCCAATACAAAGCAAAGTGAGGCTGGCGAGTCACGCGATCACGTGATAAAGTGAGGCTGGCGCGTCACGCGACCACGTGATAAAAATCGGAAGCGTACAGAAAATAGACGATGAATATCAAAAATTGCAGACACAAAACAATCGAGTATACTGTAAATATTACCAATGAGTAATTTTTTTAGATTCTGGTACATTCATTTTGAAATCGTCCGAACCATCCCTTTAACTACCTTTAACCCTTTTTGCTTTGTGGCCCAGGCGGGCAAGTCAAAACAAAATTTCTCAAATTCTAGTGGCCAGAAGTTCTGAATCTGGTGGCCCAAAACAAAGTAAACTTCTTTAAAAATGCCAAGTTTGTCGACTTTTGCTGCAAAAATGTTCTTTAAATACAGTAGTTCAGGACAATTGTAAATTAAAATACAAATCATAATTTGCAAATTCCATTTACACAATTTATATGTGTAGTAAACATGCACATTTTATGTACAGTAAAGTACACATCACTCAGACCTTACGTGATATACTTGTGAGTGCTTCCTAAAAATTTATGATTCATAAGTTTATAAATTGTTTACTTTGTCATAAATTTCAAGTGGGTTTTAAGTGCTTCCTGATATGTCGCAATGCAATACAAGTATGAAATCTTTGGTATTGACAGATTCTGTTTCAACAGATACTGATTTGTGGAAGCATGTTATTCAAATTGAACAATTTGTTTTGATTTGTGTCATCTCAGTGATTAATTTGAACATATTTATTAAAGGGTACCACCACCCCAAAATATTATTCTTATCAAAGAAAGGTATCATCTTTAGTATTCCATTCCATCAACAAATTCACAAAAATATGTTTCCAGAAAAAATATATAATTGAAAAACGCATCACCATTCTGAATGCGGTCTGAATGAAAAGACTACCGGTGTGCAGCAGAGTCAACGTGCTCTGTGCAGAGCGAACGAATCATCCGGGATATACAAACGTACGCGTGAATAGCATTGGCGCACTCGCAAATGTTTGGCTCGTATGGAACCAGGAAATAGTAGTGGTTCCGTAAGTGGTGGAAATAAATTGCTTTGTTTATGAATTACACAACCCTTTGTAAAATGTTGGGTATCTATTTGATATCACAAAACGATACCAAAACATATAATAATGTGTTGTTCTTTGCCTGGTGGTCCCCTTTAATATGAAGATAAAAATGTGTGTCAAATAGGAATATATAATCAGAAATACATGTAGGTTTAGTCTGAAAGAAACAAGCATTTTGAAAGGGTGATTCATGAGATAACTCTGTTTACTCTGTGATTAGTTTGAGGTGGGTCTCTGGTCACTGCTGTACACATCCTGTCTGGAGGTAGATTTAAAATACAAATAATATCAACAAATAGTCCTTGCATCCATACACTGTACTTGTATAATGACTAGTTACAATACTGGGCATATTGTGTGTGCATATTGTGAGATTTATTGAAAAGAGTTTCCGTAGCTTGAAGAGTGGAGAGACTACATACTTCAAATTTAATTTTATACTAAACAAAATAATGAAAAATAGAACAACAAAAACGTGTACTTTAAAATGTATGTTTTGGCTGCACATATAAAATGTGCAATTAGCTAAATGGTTGGGATAGGGGGAGAAGGAGAGGGGGGGGGGGATGTTTTTAGCAATTTAGCATGCTTCTTGGTTTAAATCAAAGTAGAAATGTAGGGGAATGAGCTCCCATACATGTTGTATTGATTTAAATTAATGTTACTCTCAGCTTCATAGTTTGAATAGAGGGGATTCGGAAAACTAATAGAGAGTGGATATATCGATGCTTTTGGACTAAGCAATGGAGATGGTTGTACATGTATGTGTGCATCTTAATTGTGGATTAGCTGCATGGTTGCCGTTGGGATGGGGGAGGGGGGGGGGGGGGATGTTGGTTCAGCATAATGAAGAGAGCGGAGAGATACATGTTTGGCTCTTAGTTTAAATGGGATGCTTTTTGACTGAGCAATGTCGCGCTAAATTTGATACTGAGAAAATAGAACTTAGCAATGTGTAGTCTAGCAATACAGTGCAGGGATGCCACTTTTCCGGTTTTGGACGGAATTCCGGTTTTTCCGTCATCAATCAAAAAAAGTTCCGTCTTTCACTCCCTCTCTCCCCCTCTCCCCGTCTCTTCAAATCATTTTCTTTTCCTGTGTACAGCGTGCGTGCGCATCTTTTACTCATGACATTCCGCATATAATATATGGGAATACTGTTGTAACGAGCGCGCGCTCGCATTGAATAGCGTATGGTATACCGCCCTCGAATGAGAGAGGAAGACCATTCGCTTAACACACCGGTAGCCGTTTTTCAATACGTACGCAGTATACATGTATTTCATGTATGTACACGCGATCGAACGGCAGTGCAGTGCATACGCTATACACGGAGCGTTACGTCTGCCGCGTTGTGTTTCCGGTTTTTTGGAGGCGACCCAGTGGCATCCCTGACAGTGGGAGAATGCTGTATCTCCCGTTTAATTGTGGATAAGCTTTATGGTTGGTATAGGGGAAAGGGGGGCGGGGTAGGTTCAGGATAATGAAGAGAGCAGAGAGATGGCTCTTGGTTTAAATGGGATGCTTCGTGACTTAGCAATGTCGCGCTAAATTTGATACTGAGAAAATAGAACTCAGAAAAGTGGAGCATACAGTGGGAGAATGGGAGAATCTTCTGTTTAATTGCGGTTAAGATTTATGGTTGGGATAGGGGAAAAGGAGGGGGGGGGGGGGTGGGGGGTAGGTTCAGGAGAATGATTTGATTGGAGAGATGGCTCTTAGTTTAAATAGGATGCTTCGTGACTGAGCAATGTCGCGCTAAATTTGATATTGAGAGAAAACTGTGGATCCTATACAGTGGGAGAATGCTGTATCTTCCATTTAAATTTGGATAAGCTTCATCATGTATGGGATGGGAGGGTGGAGGGTCCACGGAGTAATGGAGTAATGATTGATAACTCTGGAAAATGAGCCATGTACAGTACATGTGAAGGGGAACGCTGCATATCTTAATCGTAGATTAGCTAAAATGGTTGGGATAGGGGATATGGGGGGGGGGGGGGGGGGGGTGGTGGAGGTTCAGAGCATAATGAAGAGAGTGGAGCGATGGCTCTTAGTTTAAATAGGATGCTTCGTGACTGAGCAATGTCGCGCCAAATTTAATATTTCTCATGACTAATGCAACAATTTTGCCCGACCCCCTCTCTCTCTTTCTCTCTCTCTCTCTCTCTTCTGTATTGCCCTGATTAGTGTCGGCCTTGCCTGAGCATTTGCACTCAATTGTTCTGAAAGGGATCGACTGATGAATGCATCCAGCGTATAATGTACAAACCTATGGAAGCGTTTGATATGTTTGTCTATTGATAGTAATGTTAACGTACTGTATGTACCAGCTAGTGGAGAAAGTAGAAAACTGTACAAGTTGTATGCAAGCAGTGCTCAAACTGGGTGTGTGGATCAGGGAAACAAATTAATATATATTTTTCGGGTGCTACTTTTCAAGCTTGCTTGCATGAAAATAACACTCTTTAATTTGTTATGCATGCATTGAACTCTATGCAAATTTTCTGGGGCTCTTTTTGGCATTTTGGGGGCGAATTCGGCCCAAGCCCCGTGTATTTTTTCCCTGGTGTGTATTAACTTACTCATGACAGGCAAGCTTTCAACAAACTTGTTTTTAGTAAAATTGTAAATTTTCTCATTTTACTTGCCTAAACCAAACAAAAATGTAAAATCAACATGTATAGCTCAAGGACCAGAGTATATATATACTCTGGCTGGGGTTATGGAGAATTGTATTAAATACTGAATTTAATTTTTATTCTATGGGTTTGTCTCTAGATAGATGATAGGTCTCTAATTATTGATGGTTGAATTGATCAAGAAATAGCTTGTTGAGTTGATAATGGACCCTTTGTTGTACAGTTCTGTTTGCACTGGACCGTGTGTACAAGAGCGTATTACATGAATAGTCATACTAATTCGGGTTAATCATGTGAATAATTTCCACATCAACCAATTTATTGATAGCGTGGCGGTACAATTGTAATGTTTGATTAGCATTCTAGGCTAGATGGGTTTCTTTGTGCACTAATTACTGCTGGTTGAATAACTGAAATTGCTATATTATGAAAATAGAATTGAGTGGGTTGCTAAATTCAGGGTTGTACGATTATTGAGAACAAAGACAAACAAATTAATGGATTATTAATATTGAAATAAAAACAAACATTACATGCATGTACTCATATTTATTTTGTAATAATGTCTATAAAAATAATTATTTAACTGATTTTATTTTAAAAGTTCTTGGAAAAATGCATAATTTGTCTCTTCATCAACATTGGATGTACATGTTTAAAACTGAAACAAAATATCAAACTGACTTTGGTTGGGAATCACAATCGTATGTATGTTTTTCTTATTTTTTTTTTATAAAATTGTTCTTCTTACCCCGACCTGTTAACTAGGAAAAAAAATAAATCTATAATTAGGCCATAAAAAATAAATTGTTGGATTGGCGTAACCCGTCCGTCCCTAAAAATACCGCCGACCCTAGATGTTTTTGCCGATTGCGATCAATATCGTTATGTATCGTTGTGTATATCGAAGCGAAAAAATTGCTATCGCCTGAGTATCGCGCTGCATTTGCGATCGATATATTTGCTGCACTAAAAACCTGGAAGTGTTGCGATATCGCTTTTTCCCCGCGAGGCGATGAAGGCGCGAATATATAGTATGAATAAACAAACCAACCCGTTTACAGTACATGCAATGTACCGTACGTATACGCGGTACCGAATACCCCGCGGTACCTATGCAGCGCATGCATGTACAATGTTTATGCCGCCGGTCAGGGCTAGCATGCATATCTGCATATAAAAAAAAAGTAAAAAAAAAAAAAAAAAAAATCCCGACCGACCTACCCTAATTTTTGGTTGCCCGTTACGCCAATCAAACAAATTTTTTTTTTTGGCCTTATAGCATTGGGTCCCACAATCTTGACAAATCTTGTGCATAAATTTATGAATAGATGTAACAATGCATGTTTCTTGTAGATTTGTGTACACAGAAAAATCTACGTATACATATTATATAGTATTGTGTCCCACAATCTGACAATTTTGTGCATTTATGAATACATGTAGATGTTACAATTCATGTTGCTTGTAGACTTGTATTGTGTATATAAACTCTGTACTTGTACATTACACTAGTTCACTTACGCTGCTGGTCCAGTAAGTATGCGGTTTCATGCAAAGAGCATCGAGCATAGAGCACGTATTGTAGAGAGTGACATACATGTTCAATCCCTCTCAATGCATAGAGAGCCTTTTGCCTTAGAGGAGCGATGTAGATCCGCATATTAAAGGGACTTAGTAACATTGTCCAAATCCTCAAAATAAAATTTTAATTCTAGCGGTTCCCTCATGCCTTGTTGTATTCGTATTAACAATAAAATCATGGGACAGGTTTCGGTTTTTCAAATTTCCCTTTTGTTACAAAGATATGTACGATCGAAGTATTCAGATAAGAAAAACTCCGGGCAAGTTTTTCTTCTGTGTACAAAGTGAGTGCAGTGAGTTAGTGAATATCACTTTGTATTTTCACTCATTACTTGGCCATGCAATGTCCATTTGACTTGAAATTTTCACACAATACCCTGTGGACATATGAGATAACACCAATATACATTGCATCAACCCTTCATCACTTTTTGCACATGTCAACAAAGTTACTAGATCCCTTTAACGATTCCTGCCACGTCTTTCGGCCCACCCATCTGCGAGCTGCAGGGGGTATGGTAACACCGTATTTTTACAAGGCGGCCACTGTTGCACTAATTTGACCATAATTGGCTATGTTGTAGTTTTTTTTTCTGAACACCGTCCCATTTATTACTCTGTTCTCCTCATTTTAAGAAACAGTTAAATTATAATTGGCTTTGGCTGTGGGATACAAAAAATAATGACCTAGTCCATCTCGCCCTAAATGGTATAATACCAAATTTATTGCCATATTTTGCCAATATTTTGAAAACACGTAAATGAGATGTGCATACCATTACTGTGTGTAAAAAAATAGTAATAATAAAATTGTATTTTATTCAACAAATCAACAAACAAAATGTCAAATTCGCAGCTGAATTGCGGCACGTGCAACAATAATTCTACCTCCTTGGTATTACATAATTATTACGGAGGAGCACATGTTGTACTATTTTGAGCGTAATTGGCTTTGCGGTCCTTTTATTTTGCTGGCCAGCCCCATACATTACATGATGTAATGTCTGAAATGAGTTTGTTTTAATTGACCTTAATTGGAAAGACCTTACCTCCCCCCCATATTTAATGAAACTGCAAGTTGCATCTTTTCTCTTGATTGGTTTTACCTTCAAACTGTATCTGAGCTAGGGGCTGTTGTTAATTGGATCGTAATTGGCAATGTAGGGTTATTATTGGGGTTGATATTGGCGCACGGCAAGCCTCAACACTAAATTTGTCTTCTACTAGCCCTCCATTTCACATTTTACTTGCCCAAACAGAAAATTGACTTGCCCAAACAGAAAATTGACTTGCCCACTTACTTCTAGAATTTAGATGAACAGTATTCTCTCGTAGTTGACCAATATTTTTACAGAGTTGCCCAACTCGAGCAAGGAACTAGATGTAAACTAGAAGGCCGACAAAGTCAGCATACCCACGCCTCCCATTAGCCCTGTTCTACCCCTTCGTCGGCCTCAACCCTGTTTTGCTTACCGATGCATCCTAAAAACATAGTGATCAACCGTTGAACAGAATCCTCCACAACTCCAGGCATAGTAAACTATGCTGACTGGGTATGCCTGCAGGGAGGGCTTGAAAATGCCGACATCTGTCCAATTTATTGGCGATAAATGTAACATAAATCATGAATTCAAACAAAATAAACTATTACAAACAATAACAGATACCTTATCTTCCTGATTCTGCAAACTTTTATGTCCATTTCTCTTGCATAAATATGATTTTAGATCTTTTCATGACAGCTATCTGCCGATTCGCACGTGTTTTTACTAGCTGCCTGTGTAGTATAGATATGCCTAATATTTATGCATTGCAAATTGACGCAACGTTAAGCGGTACGATTGCTCGCAGAGTTTACACTAGATCATTGCACGCGCAACGCCGGAAATGCGCGACGCTGATTGGTGCCAGCAAACACTGTTGTGTCATTGGGGTATCATGGCAGCGAGCATAGAACTTCCATACGTTGTGTACAACGTGCACTAGCTATAACGTGCAGATATTATTTAGGCACACACGTGCATTAAATACATACTCAAACTTCAAGGTTCCACAGAATTTGCAGGGGTCAACCAATCATCACCAAAATCTAATCGATTCTTCCATGTCACTATCCAAACATTCCCTGAAAATTTGGTGCAAATCCGTTCACCCGTTCTCTAGTTATCTTGTACACAAACAAACAAAAAAAAAAAAAAAAAAAAAAAAAAACAAACAAACAAACAAACAAACAAACATACGGAACCCTTTACATAACCCCCTGCCGATTTCATCGGCGTGGGTAATTACAAATATTTTCTTGCCCGATATCAATTTTTACCTGCCCCGGGCAATAGGGCACGTGCTGTGTTGAGCCCTGTGTATGGTGACTTGTACTATGTTCATGTTCATGGAGTATGGGTTGGTATGATACACATGTGTCCTCACTTACTACATTGTAGATGTTGCAACTTCCCTGAAGTTAAAGGGTACCACGGTCACTACCACTACCACCACCCAACAATAATATTCTTATTTCATTTAAATAAGAATATTGGTAACATCTTTAGTAGTCCATTCCATCAACAAGTTCACAAAAATATGTTTCCAGAATTGTTTTGAATAATTGGAACACGCATCACCATTCTAAAGCATGCGTTCATGGGTCTGCATGTACATGTATGAAGACTACTTTGTCCAGAGCGAACGAATCATCCGGGATTGTATTCTATTGTCTCCAAACGTACGCGTGAATTTGCCCACTCGCAAATTATGTTTGGCCCGTACGGAACCAGGAAATAACAGTGGTTCCGTAAGTGGTGGTAATTAAATGCTTTGTTTATGAATTACACAACCATTTGCAAAATGTTGGGTATCTATTTGATATCACAAAACGGTACCAAAACATATACATGTAATTATCTGAATTGTTCTTTGCCTGGTGGTTTCCTTTAATACAGGGCCCACAATGTCCCCCTTTGCAACATTTGTTTTAGTTTTTGTGAAGTGTACAAATTATACACTTGACCTTTCTGCACTGATGGAGTGACAGTAATTGGCAGAAAGTATGAATTGGACACTACAGAAACTGCTAATTAATTTGTAATCTGTGTAAGTTTAGTTGCAAAATGACTTTAGGGCATCATTCTTTGCATTGCGAAGAATATCACATTGCAAATAGCAAAAAGAAATAGCTGTCATATTTGAAGAAAGATAGATGATCATACAACAAATGTTATAGAAGTATTGATATGAAAAAAGATGGGTAAGTTTACTTACAAAAATCCCTTAGGGCATCATAATATGGAATGCAAATACGTACTATCACATGGCACTAATACTAGTGACAGTTATTTACAGAAATGAATAGTTTGGACACATGAATTTGCTAATTAGTAATTGGGGTGCATTGCAAAGGATATCACGCTACACAGATCTATATAATATGTAGATTAAATGTTTGAATGGTTTAAAGACAAAATGGTTGCATTCAAACTTGGACATGAAGATGAAATGTAGAGGACTGTATGTGTCACATAATTAAAGGTGACATGAATAGTTGAATACCAAGGAACTTGAAAAGAATTTGTGTGCTTCCTAAGTCACACTTGTATACATACAGTATACTGTTGTACGCATACTTTGACTTTGCCATTGATTCTGAACAGCAGGCTTGTTTGTGCAGAGCAATTAATTTTCGAGGAAGCCCACTTAAGCTGTGAACTCGGTGACCCCGAGACTCTGTGCGCTACCGCTTTACAAACAGAAGTTCAAGATGTGGAAACACACCTACAGCAATATCAATATGCATTCCTTCTGTGCTGTTTATGTATCATTGTATACAAATATGGTTGTGTTCACATAGCTAATTTTGCATTCAGGTATATTCAGGCAGTGTAAAACACATACTGTACAGAAGTTTGTGTAGTGGAAACACACCTAGAGCGATATGCATTCCTTCTGTGCTGTTTCTGTGTCATAATTGGATACAAATATGGATGTGTTTACATAGTTCAATTAGTTTGTTAAAGTCTGCATGAGATTTATAAGTGGTCAGATAAATTGATATTCATGCAGTGTAAACATAAACAGAAGCACATGCAGTGGAAACACACCTAGAGTAATGCATTCCTTCTGTGTTGTTTATAAATGTATCATCGTAGTATGAACAGGTTGTGTTCGCATAGCTCCATAAGTTTTTTACAGTCTGCATTAGGTAAGTTGTCAGACAAATTGATATTCATGCAGTGTAAACATAAACAGAAGCACAGGCAGTGGAAACACACCTACAGCAATATGCATTCCTTCTGTGCTGTTTATGTATCATTGTAGTATGAAAATATGGGTGTGTTCGCATAGCTCCATAAGATTTTTACAGTCTGCATAATTAGGTAAGTTGTTGGCAAATTGATATTCATGCAGTGTAAACATAAACAGAAGCACAGGCAGTGGAAACACACCTACAGCAATATGCATTCCTTCTGTGCTGTTTATGTATCATCGTAGTATAAACATATGGGTGTGTTCGCATAGCTCCAAGAAGTTTGTGGAAGTGTGCATAATTAATTAGATAATTTATTAGTTGTTAGACAACTGATATTCGTTTAGTGTAAACACAAACAATTCTAAGACTAAGCACATCTAGTGGAAACACACCTAGAGCAATGTATATTTCATATCAGTGTGTTCACATAGCTCAGGAAGCGTGTGAAAGTCTGATTTAATTAGATAATGTATTAATTAGTTGTCAGACAAGTTGATATACCGTGGAAAGATAACACTACACTCTACAGTGACAATATTTTCTTCTTTGCTGTTTTATGAAGTTGAATTTGTATACAACTTTTATCCTACCCTCGCGCGATGTTGACGCCCGAACTTTGTGTTAACACAACCTACATATATTGCGTTGCAACGTCAATTTGGCGGTAATTAAGACTCATCGCATGCCCTTCGGCACAGCAGGTGTATGGGCCTGATGAGTGCAGTATCATATTATGTTGCTTTGAGAATCACTACAGTATGTGTTATACTATGAGTGTTTGCACATCTTATTGTGAACTCATTATAAGTACAATGTAGTCTCATTGACTCATTCAACAAATTTTGTGAAATTTCCTGACACTGCAGTATGAACCCAAACTAACAAGATAGAGAGAATGGGCAACAGGGAATGCAGTTTTTGAATTAATGATTTGACAATGCAAACATTATTTGTATGTATGATACCATGAACCTAGGTAGTAGGTTCATGATGATACATACAGGGCTTGTCAAGATGGCACCGTGTACATACATTACATGTAGTTTACAAATCCATTTTTACAAATCCTTGCATTTGATGAGGAGCTTATCTTTGAACAGAATTCCTTCAGAGTGAGCTTCATACTAGCGTAACACTATCAAATGACACGGCTGGTTCGTGTACTGACAGATGGATGGATTATTTTGTTTGGTACATGTATGTACGTACACCTTTTCATGTTAGAACATGTTAGGACGTTAGCCTTGATTTCAAGCTTATGTGCCATAACATCACGATTCAAATTCATTTAATTTTCTAAACAGAAGTACAGTATATAAATAGACTAACAATGCTCAGTTTACAATGTACATCTAGTAATCCAGTAATCTATTTGATCATTTGTTTGTTCATTCATTCATTCATTAATTTATGTGTGTTCATTCATTTGTTTGTTCATTCCTTTGTTTGTCCGTTCATTCATTTATTCAATCATTCATTTCAATTACACATACTGTACGCTGTAGACTAATACAGTAAACAATATAATAAAACACTCACCTCACAGTCACAGTCACATACTTAGTCATGAAGCATGTCTACACAACACATCTCATGTGCAAACAATGTAATGTGTGCAGACATTTAATTTATTTGTTTGTTTATCAAGTTCATTCTTTGTTCATTCATTAATTAATTTATGTGTTCATTCATTTGTTTGTTCATTCCTTTGTTTGTCCGTTCATTTATTTATTCAGTCATTCATTTCAACTGCACACACTGTACGCTGTAGACTAAAACAGTAAACAATAGAATAAAACATCCATCTCATAGTTGTTTTTTCGTTCATTCATTCAATCATTCATTCATTTCAATTTGTACAATGTAGACTAATACAGTAAAACAATGAAATAAAACATGCACCTCAACTTTCTGAGTCATACATTGTTAATTATGTATGCAGATGGCATTGTGGCTCACATAACATTACAACACATGTGCAAAGACTACAAATATACTGTTATAATACACATAGTAATTCACCTTGAAAGTAGAGGCAATTTGATCTGCATAATATTTACAATGGACTGATTGTGTTGCCTTCACATTGCAATTATAATTACAATTACTATTGTCATTACACCTGTACAATATAGACTAAAACAGTAAACAATAGAAATAAAACATGCATTTCTATCAGTCCTATAGATATAACATACAGGACACATCTCATGTACTAACAAATACAATGTAAATGTAATTTTATGTATGCATATATATACACGTTTGTTTCTCCTTGAAAGTATCTATAGGCAATTTGATCTGCATAATGTTTACAATGGACTGATTGTGTTGCCTTCACATTCTCAAACATGTTACAAATCTGTTGGCAAGTAGCTTAGCTCCCAGACTTCTGGATTATTTTGCACATTTATTTCATCTCTACTTCTCTAGTATCAATGGAACATGGCAAAGTTGACCAAAATAGCTTACACATGTTCCACGATGTCAAAATGCAATACACTATCGTGGATGAATAAAACAAGTCCAAGTAGCTTTGCAACAAAGTCATGAAAGTACTGTACTACAGATGTAATACAGATGTTTGTGGGTTTGTCCTTATGGTATGAAATCGTTACTTGCGCATTAAAAAAAGGGAAGAAATTTGAATTATATTTAGTTATTGATGAACAAATTTAAATTGAATGAACTGCCAATAAACAGCAACAACAACAACATGTGAGGTATACAGGTTAAGGAAGATTTAAAGATCTATATGCAGTGTGTATGATTGTGATACACATTCCTCCCCAGAATGCCTGATAGTACTGATAGATACCCTGCTGATTCAGGGATAAAGCTGTCAACCCCATGTATTAGTCAGACAGGCAAAGTTCATACGAGGTCATGTTTTTAGGACCCTACATGTAGGTGTAGTTGAACATGCAGGTATTTGTTGATCATTCACTGCAATGTTAGTTACTCCAGGGTTTTGGGCTATTAAAAAATACTCAGGGGCTGGGGGCAAATTTGCCCCCCCCCCCCTGAAATACCCAAAAGAGCTCATGAAAATCATCACAGATCGAGCCCCCATAAATTTGCATACAGTTCAATGCAAAACATATTTCATAGTGTTATTTGCATGCAATTGCAGGCAAGCTTGAAATTATTATTTAGTTAATATCACCCTCGAATAGACTACTCTCCATGTTTTACATAATTTGTAGATGTTTGATACATTGATTGAATATAATTGTGACCGGCTATAGCAAAACCCACATTAATTGCCTACAAGTGCAGGGTTATGCTATAGCGGGTCACATATAATGACCCGTATTCACAAAGGAGGTTTGTAGGAGGAGGTTTGTAGGAGGTTTGTACAAACCATGGTTTGACCAAGGTTTACATCTATGGAATGCCATTTGTAAACTGATGGAGAAGGAATGTAAACTCCATACTTGTTTACAATGTTGATTTACAATTTACGGTATGCGAAGCAGCATTCCATAGATGTAAACCATGGTCAAACCATGGTTTGTACAAACCACCTACAAACCTCCTTTGTGAATACAGGCCAATATGTTTTGATGTGAATGTCTTCATTGCATTATACCCCATATATCAGCCACTGGGGAAAGTTCAGTTTGGGTCACACAGGCTGGCACAGTGTCATATCAAGGTCATGTTATACTAGTTATGCTAAAGGTTGGGGTCAGCCTAATCAGTGTTAAAGTTCATGGTAACGTGTCATCACATTTACTACATCAGTGCTTGAAATAGAACAGAAGATGTCGTATTAAAGGGATAGTTGAGTTTTGGTAAAGAGAGTACAGTTTTGGTCAAACTAATAGTTATAACTTTACCATGCTCGAAAGGAATACAAAATTACAAACAACTTTAGAAGTAAAAAGCCTGTTATCATTCAAAAAGAGCCGTTGAAACTTGAAAATCAAGAGGGCACTCTCTAAAAATTAATTGGTTTCAAGCATTTAAAATAAAATATTGTGCATGTGATGTTTCGTTGAAATAGTGTTTAGATAATCAACAACTATTTAAAAACCTCTTTTGTTAATTTTTTAAAAGAGGAGGTATATATTTCTAAATTGTTTAACGGCTGGTTCAAAATTATAGAATATTTGTGGGGCCCAACAATTATTACATTGAAATGGTAAATGTTTATTGATATTTCAGCCGTTTCTGAACCGATTTTGATCAAATAAAGTTTATTCTGTCATTAAAATTGTATGCTCTTTCAAATTTGACACTCAGTTTTTTATCATCTCACAACAAAATTATTCCGTGTAGTGCCCTCTATACCAAACTCAACTATCCCTTTAATCTCTGAGCACTGTTTATTGTGGTTCCAGGGTCACATGATCAGTGTTAAAGGTCACGGTAATGTGTCATCTTAAATTTGCCTCATTGCTTGAAATAAAGCAGATCTGTTGCATTTAAATCACATGTTGGCTTTACAATTATGGGTTCTACTGTATTTCAAAGAAATATACATGCTATGGCAGTTCTTTAAATTTCTTTCCTGGTAGTCCATGGACTCCATGGATACAATTATACAAACATTTCATAAACTTTTGTTTCATAGAAATGCACAGGGACTCGGTTTGGTTTAATAGCAATTGAAATGCCAGAACAGGCCCACTAAAATCATAGAAATCATACAATTAAATTTATTTATAAATGTATTTATTTTATTATTTTTAAAAAGTTAAATTTATGTAAAACAATTTGTAGTGAGCTTAAATTTCAAATACCACTGCAGTTTGAATAGCCCACTAAATTGAAATGTATTGTTTCCTGTACAGACTGTATCAGGGTAGGAAATACTTGTACTGGTGCTATTGGCGATTTTGCCCCCTAATTTTCGAAATAGCCCCCTGAAAACAGTAGGTAGCCCCTAAAATGACCATAGCTTATTATGTGAACATTCTCTGGATATTCATCACTCATCAGATTGGAAAAGTAGCCCCCTAAAATTAGAAATTAATTCCTGCATTGGACTGTATCCATGTGATCTACCTACATAGCTGTAGACCACAGTATAAACTTGGGGAATGCTAAACAGGGGTATAGCCCTCAAAATGTCAGAACAAGCCCCCCCCCCCCCCCCCCCCTAAAATCATAACACAATTTGCAGTTTAGTTAGCTTAAAGGGACTTAGTAACATTGTCCAAATCCTCAAAATAATGTTTTTATTCTAGCGGTTCCCTCATACCTTGTTGTATTCGTATTACCAATAAAATCATGGGACAGGTTTCGGTTTTTCAAATTTCCCTTTCGTTACAAAGATATGTACGATCAAAGTATTCAGATAAGAAAAACTCCGGTGGAGTTTTTCTTACTGTGTACAAAGTGAGTGCAGTGAGTTAGTGACTATCACTTTGCATTTTTGCTCATTACTAGGCCATGCAATGTCCATTTGACTTGAAATTTTCACACAATACCCTGTGGACATATGAGATAACAACAATATACATTGCATCAACCATTCATCACTTTTTACACATGTCAACAAAGTTACATGTACTAGATCCCTTTAAATATCAATCGACGCAGGCATGATACGCTCCAGTTTGAATAGCCTAATAAATTGGAGTGTAAATTCCTGTACACACTGTATCCATATTAGATTTTGACTCTGTTTTGTCTAGATGCGCTTTAATAGCGTGCTTTCGCGCTAACATTCAAACTGACATTCAAATTGAGTTTTGTTTACTCAGATCAGTTCAAATAAATCCCTGACGAAGCCCTATGGGGGAAAATTAGGAAAGAAACTATGTTTCCTTACGGTGATTTTGTAACGTTTTGTTTGCCTGTATGTATCCATATTATGTATGTATTGTACCTATCACAGTACATGCTATCTAGTAGCTACATGTACCTGCACGTAGTATATATGTGACATGTACAGAGTAATTTCATCAACTGTTATATATCCTCTAATTATCCATCAGGCAGCCGAGCCCTCATATTGACCATGGCGTGATGGGCTTGCCATACGGCCAACTTTCCAATTAATGGCAGGCAAAGATAGGGTGTGCGACTGCCGATCAATGCAATATGACCTACATTTATGTAGGTTCTCACTCGAATGTATTGATGGCACTGAAGTAGTCACATGAATTTATTTATGTTTAAAAGCGTATTAATGTTTCCAAGCAACTTGTTAAGTTGTCTAGATTAAATGGGGCATTTTAGAAATTGCCGGCTTTGCTAAACATTGTTTAGAACCATTATCCATTGCTTTGAATAGCTTCGCCATAACACTTCAATGATACTCCTTGATGATGATGAAGATAATGGTGGTGGTGGTGGTGACAATCATGATGATGATGGTTGGTAGGGATGAGCAAGTTGATGATGGGCATGAGGATGATAATGAAGATGATAATCATCATGCTGATATTGGTGATGATGAAGATGATGATGTTGATGTACTTGCCATACGGCGAACTTTCCAGTTAACGGCAGCCAGGATTGCCTCTCATCAGCGGTGTGTGTGTGTGTGACTGCCGATCAATGCAATATAACTTCTCGGTTCTCACTCGCGTACATGTTATGTAAGGATAATCTCACATGATGATGATGATGGTGGTGGTCATGATGAAGATGGTGATGGTGATGATGATGATGAAGATGATAATGATGATGATGATGATGATGCTGATAAAGAATAAGACGAAAATGAAGACATAGACAAATTAAAAGACAAAGACAAAGATTAGTATGGTGTTGGTGATGATGATGATGGTGGTGGTGATGGTGATGATGATGATGATGATGGTGGTGGTGGTGATGGTGATGATGATTGTGATTGTGATGCTTATGATGCAAAATGTCATGTGATATTAACCTTGGCATGATGATGCGCCTGCCATGAGGCCAACTTTCCAATTAATAGCAGGCAAGGTTAGGGTGTGTGACTGCCGATCAATGCAATATGAGATGGATTCTCACTAGAATATTGTTATGTAATGATAATCTCGCATGGTGATGATGGTGAAGATGATTATGATGATGATTATGATGCTTATGATAAAAACAAATAATTTCATATTGACCATGACATGATGCGCTTGCCATAAGGCCAACTTTTCAATTAATGGCAGGCAAGGTTAGTGTGTGTGTGACTGACTATCAATGCAATGTAACCTGGATTGACAGGTTCTTACTAGAGAATTATTATGCAAGGTTCATCTCACATGGTGATGATGATAGTGGTGGTGTTGGTGATGATGGAGATGATGATTGATGGTGATGATGATGGTGATGGTGATGGTGATGGTGATGGTGATGGTGATGGTGATGGTGATGGTGATGGTGATGATGATGGTGATGGTGATGGTGATGGTGGTGGTGATGGTGGTGGTGATGGTGATGGTGATGGTGATGGTGATGGTGATGGTGATGGTGATGGTGATGGTGATGATGATAATGATGATAATGATGATAATGATGATAATGATGATGATGGTGATGATGATGGAGATGATGATTGATGGTGATGATGATGAAGATGATGATTTTGAAGATGATGTCGATGTGCTTGCCATAAGGCCAACTTTCCAATTAACGGCAGGTAAGATTAGCTCTCATCGGTGATGTGCGTGTACATGTATGTGTGACTGCCGATCAATGCAATATGACCTACATGTACTTTATGTAGGTTCTCACTACGTGCATTTATGTTTATAAAGCATTGTAATGTTACCAAACAACTTGTCCATTTTTAATCGGGACTGTTGCCCGACATATACATCACCCATGGGAATGACTAGCTGTGATATCAGACTTCGATACTACAAGGGTCATTTCATGATGATGATGATGTTGATACGCTTGCCATTAGGTCAACTTTCCAATTAACGGCAGGCGAGATTAGTGTGTGTGACAGCCGATCAATACAGTATATTGATTATAATGAGTTCTTTCCATGCCTGTACGGTACATGTAAGTCTCCATTTAATAAGCAATGTAGTAACAAGTATACAAGTATCCATAGTCCATACATATTTTGTACCTTCGTCTGATCATTAATGATGAGATCCCTCCCGTGAAGTACGATTCCATTCCAGAGGTTTCAAGAATTTAGTTTGTAGTACCTTCTTATTTTCATTTCTGGTGAGAACCCAACCAGAACTTGTAATGCTCAATATCATCCCAAATACCATGGATTCTGGAACTAACAAACTTATGTACACTCCTTTGCTTTCATGACAAATGACAAATGAAATGGTTCACATTCTAAAATTTAAAAACAAAGATACAACATTTTCGTAGTGAGAATCTAACCTTGAACTAAGATATCTATCCCCATATAACACTAAAAGAACAATGTCATCCCAAATACCAGGGATTCCACATTTGTACAACAAAATATGTGAAGGTTTATCCAATTTAGGTACAATTTAGAAGTGACTGTTCTCAATGTCATTCTAAAATATGTTTTTCCTAGTGAGAACCTAGTTCTGAACTAAGATGTCTGTCTCCATATAACACTAATGAACAATGTCATCCCAAATACCTGGGATTCCAGAGGTTGCAAGTACACTCTCTCTCTCCCTTTTATTACAACCATTCCCAAGTGCACCATCTTAAAGCTACAATGGAGTTTTGTGCACAGTAGAATTTGTATCAAGATAGATAATGCTGTCAAAAGCATTAGCATCGTGTACATGTACGGTATTGTAAATTAAATTGTGTTTCACATCAATGTTGTTATTAAGAGCTGAACATTCCTTCAAAATGCAAATCAAATCTAGCTCATCATGTAGGATGAAAGTGGAACCTGATACATTGTACACACAGACACTTAACATAGGAACTTTTAAGACATTGAATATTTTTTTGGCGAGCAAATAGAAATTTTTTTTTTTTAAAAACACGAATTTGTGCAATTTTGCTGGTAAGAGGCAAGTAGAGGTAAATCACACAGACACACACTCGTTAAGCTTTCAGTGGAATTCAAACAAATGATACAAACATTCTTCAACCAATTTCTCAGAAAATGGTATGAACTTTCTACCAATACCTGAGTGTCTCTTTAACTCACAGGGTGGCCTCACATACAACATACATCATACAGTGCAGCATTCAGGGTTAGCTAGGATATAGGGCAGAGGGGGGGGGGGGGGGGGGGGGGAGCCAAGAGTGTGTTTTGTGTGTATCTAGGTGTGTGTGCGCATCTGTGGCGCGTGGGTGTGATTGTGTTAGAATGTGTGTTCGCTCATTTATAGTCATAGAAGAGGACAGATTACAAAGAAAATTTCCATGATTGATGGATCTGAAACAATGAGGTGTTCTTGGATGAGTACTAAGCAAAATAAGCAAAAAAGCTGTCCGCCAAAGTACACACATCATGTACTTTCAGAATGTAGAAATTTGTTCTTGTGTGTGTGTGTTACCTACTCACTGGTGTGTTTCCAGATATTTGGTTGGGGAGGGGTGTATAAGGGGGAGGGTTTGTTGAGGGGGGGGGGGGGGGGGGGCATTGAGAGTAGCGAATCCTATTTGTCTACAACTACAAGTCTTTAGAAATATCTCTACTCCACGGGGAGCATTCCATCTTAGCTGCTCGTCATGGATATACAAATCAAATACTGTAGACATTCACTCAAGTATGGTACAGTGAATGTAATGTAATGTTGGTACATGCATTATATCACCTCAGCAGTAGCAGCAATAACAACAACAAAAATAAAAGTAATTTTGCCAACGTACTGCCCATGAGTACATGCTGTATCAACTACATAATGTAATCTCCAGTTTCCTTTTCAAATTTATGCAATTAGAAAATAAATTGAATCATGTGAACTTTAATATTCAATTGCTATTTTGAAAAACTGAAATTGCTATTATTAATACCTCCCAAAATCAATTTCTATTACACTTTTTCCGCGCACCGCGAATAACTCGCAGTTGAGGAATCGAATCGATACTGAATTAATGAGGAATATAAGTTCATCTGTCCTACGTTCCGCATGGTAATAATGAATTCCGCACAGAATTGGGTGTTATCTCCATTGATGATAATGGACATCGCATAATTCATCAACCCACAAACGGTGGGACATGTACTGCGTTGAAAAATGTAATTATGCAGCGCTAGATAAAAACAATTATTTGTCAAGTCTGGCAAGAATCTAAGCAAGCCTCCCTCCACACTAATTTTTTTTTCTGTACTGGCCCGTTCGGGCAAGTAAAATGATAAAAGCTTACATTCTACTTGCCCCAATATATAATTGACTTGCCCTCTTCAAGATGCGAGTAACACATGTTATATAAAATTACATTGTACTCTCATAGTCGAACAATTATTTAGTTGCCCGATCAGACAATTTATGAAATTTGACTTGCCCTACAGTACATCAACTTTTACTTGCCCGGACAAGCGGGCAAGTGCTAGTGTCGAGCCCTGTTTTTAGGACTTGCAAAGTCTGGCAAGTATCTAAGGAAATTGCTTGCCCCAAAACATGTTAGTGTTACTTGTCCGAATATTGTAAAAAAAAAGGAACATTCAATTTGTGACTGTCATCCATATTGCTCAAGAGAAATCAGTGATTAACATTTACATTTACTTGCCCTGGTTGGGGCAAGTGACTTCAATTTTCACTTGCCCTGGCTTGGCAAATGGGCAAGGATGTCTGTACAGTCCTGAATACTGAAAACGTGGTAATGTTCGCCGATTTCGCGCTGAAGTTGGCGTCCGCAAATATTAAAACCCGCGAATATAAGTGCGCGATTTGCAATGCATGTGAACACTTGCTCGGCCACGAAATTAGAAACCCACGAATGTGTTTTTGTATCGCTCAGCGCGAAATATTAATCGCCGCGAAAAATAACAACGTTTACAGTATTACATCAACATCAACATCTTATCTCCATTCAATGATACACCCAATACATCAACCCAGATAACGGCACATGCAGCGCTATGTAAATTGTAATGATGTATTTGCACAGCTTGTTAAATGCAAGTGAATGAAATGAATGACAGAGTGAAATTAATCTTCAAGCCTTGGCGCTGGAGAATAAAATCAATTGAACTTAAAACTTAATAAGATACATTATTACCACAGCCTACATCTGTAACTAGGCTAGTTTGTGTGCACTACATAATACTTAAACCCCTTTCAGAGTGCAATGATTTTCATCAGATGCGTCCGGACGCATCCGATGAAACGGCCACCATGAATGGTACAGAGGAGAAATATCAGGGGAAATAGCCGATAGAAAGAAGAGAAATAGGTGATGAAATTCTCCTGCTCCATAGCAGGATAAAAAATTATTATATCGGTGTGACTACAATGGGTTCGGGAGAAAAACACTGATGAAAATGGTAAAAGGTCATTATTTTGTTCCGGCCACTGTAGCGGCCCAGCTAACAAGCAATTGCGCAATAATTCTTCACTTCCGGCCGAAGCTCGCCCCAGCCAGTGAATTTCTCTGTCACTATGAATGGTGCACGTGGGCAAGCGTCGGTTTCATCTCTGTTTACACAAGGCAAATTCTATCAGTATTTTCATCGGTGTGACACCAATAGAACTACCGTATTTGTCGGTGTATTAACCGCTCCGGTGTATTAACCGCACCCCCTTAAAAAAAAAAAAAAAAAAAAAAGTGCGGTTAATACGGTCGTGTATTAACCCCCCCCCCCCTTTTTTTTTTTTTTTTTTTTAAAAGGTGCGGATAATACAGTCAGCAAATACGGTACTATGAAGAGGGTACTGTTAGCCATCGCACTGCACATTGTAACGGCCTTTGTGTATTTTGCACGATGTGCAGGGCGTTTGTAGGATAGCACCCAAAGTCTGATAATTTACAAATTATCCGAAACTACCTTTAAAAAAAAATGAAAGTAGAACTTTTGCTTCAAGTATGTACGAGCTTTGTGGACTCACTCACATTGATCAGGTGATGTTTTGTTTCCACTTGTGTTGTAAAACCAAACCAACAAGATTGAGAGATAGAGAGAGTAAGAGAGAGAGAATGAAGAGCATTGAGATATAGGTTTTGAATTATTTGTAAATGATGTAAACGTACTATTGAAGAAAGAAAAATGGGGGAGGGGGGGGGGAGGGGCGATTTAGCCCACAAAAGAGCCCCCCCCCCCAAAAAAAAAAAAAAAAAAAAAGGAGCTCACATAAATTTGCATTGATATGTATCTATAGATACTACTACTAGATACAATTCAATGCCAATTTTTGTTTAGATTGAGCTGTTTTCATTGAAGGGTGCTAGGGTTTTCTATCTTTCTTTTACCCCAGCTGAAACTTACAGGTTATTACATTGTATTATCTGTGTATCTGGTAATGATTTTAATTGTTTCTATTCTATTTCGGCTGAGTATGATGCATACAAATGCATACTAATCAATAATATCAACATTTCTGGTAGGTTAAGATTGGGATCTTCATGTATTTAAGTAGCATTGTGATATATTGCTGTTTCTTATGCTGTTTGAATTTATCAAACAATGAATGCATTAATCCATTATTATTTATTCCAGTTTCTGCCCTTTTGTCTGATTATTATGATGAAAAAAGGAAATGTTAACCAAATCAATACTAGTCAAATTCATGGTAGATTAAATAGTATTTGATCCATCATGTAATAAATAATCAATAATACAGTACTTTTATACAATGATAAAATACCATTGGAATGTCGACGTTACAAAGGGGCGCGTACATAATTCTTGTCATGATGGTATTTGAATAATTGATGGAAAATAATCAATAATATACCTATTTTATGGTAGATTAAATAGTATTCGAACCAACGTGTAATAACAAATCTATAATACAGTAATATCCTTTTGTTCAATGATATTTCGCATTGGAATGTCGATGTTATAAAGTGGCGTGTACTGTACATAATCCTGTTCACGATGGAATTTTCATAATAGATGAAAATGAATATTCATAGCCACATTAATGTTAGATTAAATGGAAGAAGTATTAGAGCGAACGTGTAATAAATAATCAATAATAATATATCTTTGGCAATGATAGAATAACGTTGGAATGTCAACATTACAAAGTGGCGTGTAGATAATTCTTGTCATGATGGAATTTTAATAATTGATTGATGCGTAAGCTTGTCAATTCTGAAAAAGAAATGATACGAATGATACAAAATGCTGACAATTTCTAAACAGTTAATCAATAATAGCCAATTTTCTGGTAAATTGAATAGTATTAGACCAAAATGGAATGAATAATCAATCCCTTTTTTTTCAATGTTAAAATAGCATTGGAGTATGGATGTTATACGTTATATACAAAGTGTCGTGTAGATATGTGTGATGTAATTTGAATAATTGATTGGTGCATGCGTAAGCTTGTCAGTTATGAATAGAAGCCCCAAGGACATTGAATTGGATTGAATTCATTTAATTAGAATTGATGCAAATTCTCTTCACGCAATATTCTATCTTGATTTTTTAAAGGGTAGGGCATGTAGTGAATTAATTTAGTTAGAATTGATGCAAATTCTATTCACGCAATATTCTATCTTGCTTTTTTAAAGGGTACGTCATGTAGTGAATTAATTCAGTTAGAATTTATGCAAATTTTGTTCACCCAATATTCTATCTTGCTTTTTTAAAGGGTAGGTCATGTAGTGAATTAATTTAGTTGGAATTGAGGCAAATTCTATTCACGCATAATATTGTATCTTGCTTTTTTAAAGGGTACATGTAAGTGAAGTAGTGAATTAGTTTAATTAGAATTAATGCAAATTCTATTCAAGCAAAATTCTATCTGGTTTTTAAAGGGTTAGTATAAAAAAAGGCATATAAAACCCCCACTAGAGTTGGCATGTGAGTTTGGTTAATACAGACAAACTTTCATAATCCCTTACACAGACAAACTTACACATTTGCCTTTGCCCTATAGATACCAATGCGATTCTTCATTGCGCTATGTACTATGTAGTGTGGGCCGCTGCGGCAAAATAGATGTACAACTTTTCACCGTTTTAATTATGATCCAATTTTACCACGTTGTCACAAGAGCTTGTAATTACGTATAATTTGTGAGTTTGCAAGCTAGCAATTATGCAAATTAAGTGCAGTGAAGTAAATTAAAACGGGGGATGCATGATAATCTGGTAGGAGCAAAGTCGGGTGGAGAATTTCATTATGAAAACCTAATGCACGGAAATTGCTGCAAAACATGGAGCATCACTGAAACAGTGTAAGGTTTAGAAAATTTGATTATATTTTAATTTTTGATAGGAAATCGCCAACATTAACATAACTGAAATAGTGTAGGGCTTTATTAAAATTGAAAATGTGATAATTGAATTTTGATGGGAAATTGTTTAAATAACATAGAATTACTGGAACAGTGTAATAGGTTTCGATTATATGTGATTGTACATGAAATTTCCTTATTTACAAAAAATAGCAGAAAAGGGATGTAGGGTTCAGAGCATTTGATGTTTTCATTTTGACAGGAAACTGCCTACATAACATGTATTAATTAGTATATCATTGAAATATTGTTTGATTTAGAATATATGTGATATTTTAATTTTGACAGGGAATTGCTACCAGAACGTAGCATCCCCAAAATCTAGTGGAGGGTTTAGAAAATTTGATTATATTTAAATTTTGACAGGTACAGTGTACCAGTGTAGTGGCTTCTGTTTTTAGTAATAATGCAGTGCCCAAAATTAACACAGGCCCTGCTGGCCCAGAGCCACGAAAAATTAGCATTGGGCCACCAAATTTCATTGATCCTAATTTCCACTTGCCCACATATGGGCAACCAAAATAATAAATACAATTTTATGTTTGTATTTGTTTGACTTTAGGGCCACTAGAATTTATGAAAATGAGCAACCAAATGTAACATAATTTGTTATGTGTTTCTTTGCTGGGGGCCACCAGATTTATGTTTGGGGCTAGTAGATTTTGAACATTCTTGATTTACTTGCCCAACTGGGAAAAAAAACACAAAATTAAAGAGAAAAAGCTAGCATTGTCTACGCTCTAAAGAATAATCATCATCCCTGAAATAGGGTGAAGGGTCTAGAAAATTTGATTATGTTTTAATTTTGACAGGTAGCGGCGTCTGTTTTAGTCATAATGTGAGGCAAGGTTGCGGTGTGCATTGGTTGCTGGTTACACTAATGGATGACTAACGCACCAATATAACCTTCTCATCAACTTGTTTTTCTCTACTGTCCTATTTGGGCAAGTAAAATCATTCATGTTCAAATTTTAAATGCCGAACCGAAAACTTACTGCCCCCCCAAAAACATTTTGAAACAAAAGAAAAATTAATTGCGCAGGGTAGCTCGATCTGCTTGGCAAATATCTTGCTTTATCCTAGATGACATTACATACATTACATACATTACGTTTGAGGAATTACATTTTCCTCTCCTAGATGAACACATTTTTAGTTACCATATTATACCATTTATGAAATTTTTACTTGCCCCATGTCATGTTTTGCTTGCCCGGGTGGGTAATCGGGCGAGTGCCCGTCTTGAGCCTTGAAAAATGTTAGGCAAGGTTGCGGTTTGCACAATTGCTTATTGGTTACTAATGAATGACTAACGCACCAATATAAATACATTTTCAACATAGTTGTCAAGCGTGGGGATTCTAAACTGCATATCATAATTTTGAACTACATGTAGCCTAGTTTGTGCGCACTGCACAACACCTGAGGTAGTGTGTGTTACGCACCGTACACAAGGAGTTTTCAAGATGGCATCGCGCATCCGATTTACGAACCCGAACTACCTTTAACGTACCTTTCCATTCAAAATGCTTGCAAGCGAACCCACCAATAATAATACAATCTTTAAACATTGTCAAAGGTGAGGATGCTACACTGCATACCACCATTTTGAACTATCTATAGATAGAGGCTGGTTTGTGCGCACTGCACAACACTAATGTAGTGTGTATTACGCACTGTGCACAAGGAGTTTTCAAGATGGCACCGCGCATCTGATTTACGAACCTTTAACGCACCTATCCATTCAAAATGCTTGCTAGTGGACACACATTACAGCTTGGTGGCCAAGCGTCACTCGGCGATGCACATTTATAGGATCCTGTGTGTACAGTAATCGCTTGTAGTCTTTTTCGATGATCATATCATCGCATAAATAAATGTTGCTCACAGTGCGTACAAACATATTATGCGTGATTGACTCATCAAACAGTTTTCTCCTGATTGGGATTTAGAGGCCACATACATTGGATATATAATATACATTGTGCAATGCTTGAAAAGTGCAGTGGCCCACTGGCCCGGGCCATTAGAAATGGGCGATCAAATAACAGAATATTATTTTAATTTTGACAGGAGCGGCGTCTGTTGTAGTAATAGTGTCAGGCAAGGTTGTGGTTTACATACACACTGGTGGTTACTAATGGATGACTAACGCACCAATATAAATACATTTTTAACATACCTAGCCACTCAAAATGCTTGCTAATGAACATTTCAGCTTGGCAACCATACTATGTACACTTGTGAAAACAAAAACACAGTGAAAAAAACAACAACAACTGAGCCCCCACAATTGATAAAAGAGGTGCCATTCAGAAAGAAATCAGAGTGAGCACACTACATGTATGTCAGGCAAGGTTGTGGTTTGCATTGGCTGGTGGTTACTAATGGATGACTAACGCACCAATATAAATACATTTTAACATACCTACCCTACCGATCCACTCAAAATGCTAAAATGCAGTGAATGTTCTAGCTTGACAGTCATACTATTTACACATATATTATATACACACAGTGAAAATAAAAAAACACTGAAATGCCAAAAGAGCCCCCTTAATTGATAAAAAGAGGTGCCATCAAGAAAGGGAAAAAAACAAAAACAATTCAGTTATTCAGAACACTTTTTCAATGTCCTGCAAACAAAACTAGACTGTGAAAATAACATTGTAATTTGTATCTCTCCAAATAGTTTGCAATCATAGTACTACAGACATATCAATTTCACCTCATAGATTTAGTAAATAGGATGGTATGTTAGCTTTTGAATGTCAAGCTTAGTTGAACAATGAATGATACAGCACAATGATGTACTCGTATTTAGTTGCTGCACTACTAAATGCAAGAATTATACAATAAATGTATACAGTGTAAACACTTTTTAGTTCAATCCCATATAGATCCACATGTTAGTTATCAAATGTCAAAGTAAAAACAAAACAATTGAATCTAGTATTTGTTTGTTCATACTCCTATCCTGTAAGTAGTATACTCGACCGAATGCCAGAAATACTTCTTGTATATTGTACAGAGTAAATACAGTTCTAGACCCTTATATAATCATCATCAAGTACATTTGTACATATCGATTGCCAGAAATATCCAGTGTAAATACACTTGTCCCACATACTCATATCCATGTAGGCTACTTGATGCCTTGAGTACACTATCTATGTAAACATGTGTATTTTAGTCCTTTATAATCGCCCCTTTGTATGTTACTGAATGCCTCAAAAAACAATGTGAACAGTGTAATATACACAGAAAGCTATACAGTCTAAACAAACTTTGTCCACTCATCCCGTGGTTAACATAAACATTCCCCGTGTTCACACACAAAATTTTCAGCCCTTAATCATGACTAAAGAATCAGCAGCTGACTATAGAATCAGCTTCCCATTAAAAATTCGTGTCTGAACGCTTACTAACGAAACGACGTATCGCTAGAGATGACTAGCCATACGCTGGTTTTATCGTCGTTTCGTACGAGAGCTGACTATAGAATCACGCTTATTCCGTGTGTGAACAACCGTAACTGGCTAATCATGACTAAGTGGGCGTGGCTTAATGCGAACGTTCGCTCGCACAGCTGCAGAGAGAGAGCGCAGACAGAAAAAAATGACAACACACTGCGCAGTAACAAACTGCGCACTTATACGATGTTCGGGGTTCGGCACCATCTGGAAAACAGCTGTTGTTCGATATAATGCTCTGTGCATATGAACGTAGACCAGGTTTGATTTAATCATCACTAAAGAAACGTCGTATCGCTAGTGATGATTCTATAGAGATGATTAAGGGATGAAATTTTTTGTGTGTGAACACGGGGATGGTATATTAAGTGTACATTTTGAAAGTCCTATATATATGTTTGTTTATGTATGAAATATACCCAGAAAAGATGCCAAATAAAAATAAAGGCCCCCAATATAAAGTAAAGTGAACTGTATCAGTATATGTACAATGTTGTAAACACACTCGAGTTCCATTTATAGTCTATCCCTATAAACATTCTTTGTAAAGTAAAGTTTTGAATGTGAGAAGTCCTAGTACATGTTATCATACCAGAACACAAAGCTTGAAGTGTAAGCTATACACCTCAGTTCCACATAGTCATCCAGCGAAAAAAAATACACGGGGGGGGGGGGGGCGGGCGAATTCGCCCCCGAAATGCCCAAAAGAGGATTTTCTGTGGATCGTGATCAAATGCTTATAAGATGATCACTCACATCATTAGAGCTTAATAGTAGCCCCTGAAATTCGAAAAAAGAGCCCGGAAATTTGTAGCCCCCGAGATGATAAAAGTAGCCCCCGAAAGTTGGAAAAGTAGCCCCCGAAAAGGAGCCCCCGAAATAAAAATATTAATTTTTTCGCTGTAGTCATCCCCTTGTTACATAAACATTCCTTGTGAAGGGACCATCTACAAAGTACGTACACAAAATGTAGCCCCCCTTCCTCCCTGTATACACTAGGGCAATTCCGTATGAGAGAAGGCAAAAACACCACATCTCAAAGTTGAGCAATCTTCCCTAAATCAAACTGTTATCAATAAAGGAAAACTTGAATTTTAGGAAACTGAAAACCGTTTGTATATAGCTCTATTGGTTTTTCAAATATTTCTGCTTGAATTGAACAGAAATGTATGACCTTATTTCATAAATCAGCTTCATTTTTATGAAAATAAAGTGAATCTTTTAATTCAATGACTGTTTCTGCTCATTTTCTCATATTTTCCATATGATATTGTAACAATCACAAATTGTAAAGCATGGGCAGTAACTTCATTGCATATTTTTTTGAGAATTTTTTTAAATCTATGCACATTTGATCGTAATTCCGTTACGATAAAACGTTTTAAGTTTTTATCAATATCTGATTACTTGTTCTTTGGTCATGTCATTGTGAATTCTCTTCCTTCACCATATCCCTAAGAACTTCCAACATAATTTTCTGAAATAATGTCACTACTTTTTCCAAAAATGGCGTAACAGTATTAGTAATTCCGTTACGTAACGGAATTACACGCACATGGTTTGTAAGGTATTGAATGATATTGCTGAAATTTTTTTTTCTTTCTTGTTCTGAATGTAGAAATACCCTTTAAATAGCATGTAGCATAACTGTAGCCATGTACGTAGACAATAAGTCATTATACATGTACTGTACAATGTTACTTTATGTGACTCATTGCCTCACATGCTTCATATTGCATCAATGGTGATTTAACTAAATTGATACACGATAGATAATTTCTCTCTCCATGAACATAATAGAGATGATAATGTTCTATGATACTTCTATCGTTAAATTAGTTTCTAGCAAGACCCACTTGACTGAAATTATGAAGATGCAGCAGATTCATGTTTGTACTTTAGAAAGGGAACAACAAAAACAATAACACAAATTTAAAAATATCCAGTAATTAGTATCACACTGGTTCTACATTTATTTTCTCACATTAATTTACATTGATGCATTATAAGATATAAATCATACATTCAACTTTCAAGGAGATTTAATATTAATAATTGTGTATACATGTAGATTTGATTATCATTGATCAGTTAAGGGCTCATAACTCACCATTAATTATGTAAATATGTATTAAACTGAAGCATATAAAATCAAACCTAAATACAGAATAGGCTTCAAGATATTCAAAACTACATATACACATAATACAGGCTAAGATATGTTTTATTCATTATCATAAAGTCAGAATTCATTGAGTGTTCAGTGTGCTTCTGTATGCAGATCAAAGAAGATGTACAAAGTATTTGCATTTTCAAATGGGAATTCCTAAAGGTGTCTTTCATTTTTTGTAATTCGATATTTATATTTGATATGCCAACTTTTTGTATTTGGATCATACATGTTTATATCCGATATCATGTATTTCATGGAATGAATTAAAACGCATTCCAAATTAATTTGAGAGTAAATTAAGATCACTTTAAGGATGAATTTTCAAAAGAATAATTTCAGAATATATAACAAGAGTTTATACAACAAATCTTGATTTTTTTGTAATTCCGTTACGCACACACATAAATTCAGGATTTGTTCTGGTCCTTATGTAAGAGTTTAACAATTATTGTTTAACAATGCATACAAAATCTTTACTATAGACTATAAGCAGAAAAATGTAACCAAGAAATTGCATTTTTATGGGTGGATTCATGGGTGGATTTCACAGGCGTAATTCCGTTACAGTGACATTCATTTGTTTTAAGGTAATTTCAGAGGTTAAAACAGATCATTTCTGGAAAAAAGATGTACCAAATTCAAGTTTGTAACTTACATGATAAGTTTTTATTACCAATGCAGAATTTTTTGAGGTAGCTTTTGCAGAAAATCATTACAAAATTAGTGTTGAATAAAAGACCACTTTCCGTTATGATTGTATTTTGGTCTCCTGACGCTACAGTGTTATAGATTTGTACCTCTAGTACCCCTGCCAGTTATTAAAGTTGTAAAAACTGTGGAAGTGAAAGGAATTTTAAATATGATTAAGAAAACAGAGCTAAAAATCACTTATTTGTCATTCTGTAACAGTGGAATTGCCCATTCACAATGCATTTCCATTCACACCTTGATTTTCAATATTTAGGAAGTTTACGAGGCTTTATAGCATTGAAAGTGGAATGATTTGACCTGTTTGTGATTTTAAATTGTTTAAATGTTTCTTGATATTGATGATGTGCAGTTCTTTAGCATGTCACATAATGTAGGTACTTTTTTTTTTTTTTTTACTTTGGGTTTTTTCACAATTTAACCATTTTTCTTGAAGTAAAGGAAAAATTATAAAATGTTGCTATTTTTTTCTTCAAATATGGTTATTATTGTCACATTATTGATTTTTGAAAAGTATTGAAGCTAAAATGTGAATTCTTTGTTGTTCATGTACCGATTTGTGGAAAAGTTGATTTCACTGCTTAAGTTGTGTAATTCCGTTACACACTTTAGTGGACATAGTTTCTAGGATTTTTCTTTAATTTAATTGATGCAATCCTTTTTAATTCCTTGCCTACTAATATGAAGCTGAAAATAAACCAAAATAAAGCTGGATTTTAGCAATAGTTTTTTCAAATTTCATTCTTAATTGTATTTTGGCCATATTTTCATTCATTTAACACATGACAAGTTTAAATATTGCTTTACAGATGTATCAAATTATGGTTTATATTCAAGTGCTAGATAGCCTTGATGTTTGCATTAGTATGTAAGAAAAGTTGAGTGCAAAATAATTGAGTTTACCTTGTAACTGTCAGAGATGTAATTCCGTTACAATTTTGTGTAATTCCGTTACAGTGCTCTTTTTTCAAAAAAGTGAATTTGTGAACTTATCATTGTGTTGATTATGCACCTAATTGTTCCAAAGTGAAGTTGACATTATCAAGATAGAAAAAATACATAAAATCAGTTTCAAAGTGTCTTATATTTCAGAGAAACTTAACGCAAACTTGTAGCAAAAAAAAACCTCCATTCTCCAGTAATTCCGTTACGGTCACACATATTGGTCTAGTGTGCAACAACACATGGAAGATATAAAATCGTTTCCCTATCATTTTGTAGCCTGGCTGCCCGTGCAACTTATTTAAGTATCAACATTTACTTAAGTCATGAGAATATTGCGCAGAGAATAAAATAATGAGCAAAATAGGTCTCTGAATGTAATTCCGTTATGGTGGAATTGCCCACTAACCTCTTATGCGTACATACTTTTTAGAGGGTCCCAAAGTGTACTCCAGTAAAAGTCAAGTTCCTTTGCAGGGGGTCAATACGCAATTCTGATGCAAATTATTCCTACTTCCCCCCCACTTTGTTACATATCGAAGGGGAATTCCGTTTGCACAAGTTCTAGTTGTAAAACTGCTTGTAATTTGTAGCCACATCTAGAATGCAAATTGTTGTACTAGATACATGTAGTAGTATGACCATGATTTACAAGCTATTATGCAGAATTTCCTGGTCATTGCATGTGCAAATTGTGCAAATTGAACACCAACAACAGTCCAGGGAAATCCAAACTAACTTTTT
The DNA here is from genome assembly GCA_037951105.1 of Echinarachnius parma. Classification (NCBI taxonomy): domain Eukaryota; kingdom Metazoa; phylum Echinodermata; class Echinoidea; order Clypeasteroida; family Echinarachniidae; genus Echinarachnius; species Echinarachnius parma. The sequence goes on from JBAMJV010001781.1 coordinate 44,664, forward strand.
TTTCCTACTGGCCCTTTCGGGCAAGTAAAATCATAACTTTTCAAATTTTACCTGCCCTGAACAGAAAGTTTACTTGCCCGCTTACTTCTAGATGAGATTTAAACCTAAGGGAATACATTATTCTCTCATAGTCATAGTTGGGCAATAATTTAGTTGCCCAGTTGGGCAACCAAACTAAGCCATTTATGAAATTTTACTTGCCCGACATCAATTCTTACTTGCCCCGGGCAATAGGGCAAGTGCAAGTGTTGAGCCCCGATTATACCTTGGTTTTGTAATGAACCATAAACTAAGCCTCAAAAATAACTTTTCTTTCTAATTGCCCATTTGGGCAACCTAAACCAGGAATGTTCAAATTTTAGTTGCCCGAACAGAAAATTTACTTGCCCATAAAAACAATGTGACCCAAAATGACAAATTTGTCGTTTTTGTTCACATTGTTTTTATGGGCTGGTAAATTGTTTTCAGTACCCCTACATTGTGAGGAAAATGATTTACTGACAAAGTCATGACCACATGACTAGCAACATTTGTGTTTGTGTGTGTGCGCGCGTGTGTGTGGAGCCCTGTTTTTGCAAACCACGAAAGAGGACATTTGGGGGGAAATTTTATGTTGGAAAACAATAACAGTCAAGTGCAAGGCCAGGGCATTTTATTTTAAAAGCTTTTCTTGCTTCAAGAAATGTGTTTGTCCCCAACATGACCTTTTAACAGTGAGTGGGCCTGGGAGTCATCTGACATAGGCTGTACAAAATACTTGATTTGCTAGTGCAGTGGCCTTCAGGCTACACTCTTATGTATTTCCTTATTTTCAAAGATTTCTCCTTATAAATGTTTTATAACTATGCTATACGGGCACTTCGCACTTGGTTTTTTTTGTTCGCTTGGTCTACACTCAGTTTGGTCTACAACTCATTTGGTCTACTACCTGATGCCTTTAACTTCAATTTCCCCAACTCCAAACACGATCCCTAACTCAAAACCTAACCCTAACCCTAATCCACACCCCTAACCCTAATCATAATCCATAATTATAATCATAAGCCCCCGAATTTATAATTTTCTAGCAGACCAAATGGGAGTAGACCAAATGGCTGTAGACCAATCTGCAAGTTACCCTTGGCATGAACGAGGGTGTGTAAAGCATGAGTGCACTATAAAAGTAGCTCCTGAAATCCTCCCCAGGGAGTGGAGAGAGTGCACAATAAAGTGCGGATGTCTATCCGATGGCCGAGGTAAAAAAAAAAAAAATTAGATGCATGCCTCTGGGAGAACAGAGCAAAAGCATTGAAGAGGTAAAGAACATGGATAAATAGCTTCCCAATTTTCCCTGTTACAAGTACACCAATCAACCGATGCAGGAATTAATTTGTAATTTTAGGGGGCTACTTTTCCAATCTGATGGATATCCAGAATTTGTTTTGCATAATACCCTATCTATAGATGGTAATTTTAGGGGCTACCTACTGATTTCAGGGGGCTATTTTGAAAATTAAGAGGGCAAAATCGACCTCAGCCCCCGTATATTTCCTACCCTACAATCACCATCTTTTTATTTTGAGATATATGTATATCAATTAGTGGGCCCAAGGTGCTATTTATAATACAATGTACAATGTACAATACACAAGTCATTATTACATTAAAGGGAATAAGGGATAGTTGAGTTCTGGTAAAGATAGTAGTTTTGGTCGAACCTAAATTTTAGTAACCAAAACCTGCACCTTTAATGTACATTACAAACTAACATTTTACGTTTATAACTCCACTATGCTCAAAAGGAATACAACATTACATATGACTAAGTAGCCATTTTGGAACCGATTTTGATGAAATAAAGTTTATTCTGTCATTTAAATTGTATGCTCTTTCAAATTTGACACTCAGTTTTTCATTATCTCACAGAAAAATTATTTTGTGTAGCGCCCTCTATACCAAAACTCAACTATCCATCTGCACATCTAGAAGGAAAGCTCTAAAGCCGCCACAGTGTAGTATGGATATATCACAGCTTCTACATCTACATGTACGTTATCCCGATTCAGCCAATATCAGAAGTAACAGATGTGGATTTACTCCATCAAAAAAAGATGAAGAATAATTTGATATGATGACAGATCAGTCGGAAACAAGTTTTAGCCCTCGAGGGAAATAGAGAATAGACCCCTGTTGGGAGTGAGGGAATTAACCTTAATTTGTGTCCCCCTTTAATTATGATGGCTTTCACAAATGGACGGACATTCCAAGAGTTCTTGGGCCATTCTTGAGTAGTGGCGTTCACATTGGCAATTTAATCTGATTCTGAAGAGATTCTGAATGTGATTTGGGTACTTAAGTGGATTGTAGTATTGTAGTTTGCTTTTCTTGACTGCCCTGTTCATATGGGCAATTTAATCTAATTCTGAACTGATGCTGCATATGATTTAACTAACTATAAAAGTGGATTGGAATATTATTATTCAGTGGTCTTGTAGAAAAATGCAATGTCAATCTCAAGTCGGAAGTATTAATTTGATGTTCAGAGTCCGTTTGTTGACTTTTCCAGTTAATTGAATGCTCAGAGTGTCCCCTTATAACTTGTACATACAATTACAGTCAGTTAACTCCTATCCATGTGAACAGCACTCCTGTAAAAAAAAAAAAATGTTCTAAGAGCCCCCATTGACCCTAGCTCTGCAAACAAGATAACAGTTAGTTGATTTTCTCCAATGCGAATGGCACCCCAGAAAGAAGACATTCTTGCGATTTGCATCCATGTGAACAGCACTACGGTAACAAATGTTGTTCTGAATGTCCCCATTGACTGGACAAAAACGTGATTACAGCCAGTTGATTTTTCTCCAGTGCGAACAGCACCTCTGAAAGAAGGCATTCTTGAGATTCCTTGCAATGTACATTTCACCCCCTGTCATCTACAATCAAGCCCTTGTGTGTCTTGCTATAGATATGATGTGAGAATATTGGAGATGTTATAACCAGATTCAATTGTAATTGGATAAAAAGACTATTTACAATCACGGTGAATGCCATGGCATTTGATTATAAGTATTATACTGACAGTGTTTATTCTCCAAACATATTTGAAGATGTTGCAACTAGATTCAATTGTAATTGGATAAAAAGACCATTTACAATCACAGTGAATGCCATGGTGTGATTGTTAGTAAGATATATTATACTGACAGTTTCTTTCTCCTAGAACGAAGGAACAAACGAACGTACATACATGTACACTGTAGGACAGAATTGGGATTGATGTATAAAGTAATCCCTAATTTGGAGCTAACACTTCATGAAAAATGTGGAATTTCAAAGGAAATAAATGATGAAGATGTTGATGTTTTGTATTCCACAGAGCAAAGAATGAGTTATTTCTTACCCCAATGGGCAAACAAATATTGAAGAATTATTCATGTTTTAAATTTTTGTTGGGACTACCAGATTCAGGTTTCTTGCCGCTAACATTTGTTAAATGAATGAAAATGTACAAAGAAAAATAGGCTTCACCGGGTTTGATTCCCGAGACCTCCAGATTGCTAGACTGTTGCTCAACCATCGAGCCACAAAGACCCTTGAATGGGGGATGTTCCCATGAAACCCTCCTCACCGCCCATCTTTTCTGTACCTGGCCGATCAGGCCACAAAGTAACAATCGTAATGTTTTAGCATTGAATTGGATATGTTGCGAACAGAATCAGTTGTGTATTTTATATACAGATGAGTCATGTGAATGCTTTCTATGTAACCTTTCCTCAAAATATTTGTATTTTTCCATCACCTTACAGAAAGAAACGCGATAACAGTCAGTGGTGGGTTTGATCCAAAGACGTCTCAATTTTCTTGATTCAGCATATGTGTGTATGCATGAATGTCAATTTTCAATAGTAATAATTAGTAAATGAGATGATAGCAATCAATGAAGAAAAGAAGAAGAAAAAAAAGGATAACTGGTGAACCTTTTCTCAATATATTTTGTCTCTCATTTTTTGTCTTCGCCTTACAGAAAGAAACGCGATAACAATCAGTGGTGGGAACTGTTCGATCCGAAGACGTCTCGGTTCTACTACTACAATGAGATGCTACAGAAGACCGTCTGGCATCGGCCTACGAACTGTGACATCATACCTCTGGCAAAACTTCAGGTGCGTTCTCATGTTCTTTGCTGTTATATTTTGTTAGTTCTGTTGTGCGTTCTTTTCAAACTTCAAAGTTTTGTGTTTGTGTTAGGTTTTGGTTGTTGTACTTAGTTAGTTTAAGTAGAGAACATGTCAAAGCCATACTAATTCAGATTCATACAAATAATTTCTTTTTCTTCTTTTCTTCAAGTTTAAAATTAAATCACAGTATGAATCGCATTTCTAGCAAAAGTCTTCAGGGTGGGATGCCGGGTATAGAAGAGAAGTGGTTGAAATGTTAACAAATTAAAATTAAAATTAAAAAAAATACAAAATTCAATTAAAAGACATCAAAGTTTCATGAAGTGTTCAATAATGAGATGCTACAGAAGACCGTTTGGCATCGGCCTACAAACTGTGACATAATACCTTTGGCAAAACTTCAGGTACATGTTCTCATTGATTTGTTTTGCTTTGTTTGTCTATTTTGCTGGTTTTGTTGTTACAGTACTTCATGTTATTTCAAAGTTTTTTGAGGTATCATTAAAATAACCTGGAGATGTTACAGTCTGTGATTTAATACCATTGGTCCTGATTGTACATTTGTCTCTATTTTCATATGTTTGTTTTCTATTTTGCTCATTTTGTTTTGACTTCATGTTATTTCAAAGTTTGTTTAAGAGGTGTTATTAAAATAATGAGATGCTACAAAAGACAGTTTGGCATTGGCCTACAAACTGTGACATACAGCGTGTTCACACACAAACATTTTCATCCCTTAATCATGACTAAAGAATCATGACTAACGATACGACGTATCGTTAGTCATGATTAAACCAAACTACCTCTTACGTTCACACACAAAGCCAAGATTCCACAACAGCTGGCTTCCAGGTGCACCGAACATCGTATAAGTGCGCAGTGTGTTGTCTTTTTTCTGTCTGCTGTCTTCTGTGGGCGCGCGAACGTTCACGTTAAGCAAGCCCAGTTAGTTACGAGTCGTATAGCTAATCATGATTAAGCGAGCGACCGTTGTTCACACACGAAAAGAGCGTGATTCTATAGTCAGCTCTCGTACGAAACGATGATCAAACCTGTGTTTCGTTAGTCATGATTCGCTATACGTCGTTTCGTTAGTCAGCGTTCAGACACAAATTTCATCGTATAGCTAATCAGCAGCTGATTCTATAGTCAGCTGCTGATACTTTAGTCATGATTAAGGGATGAAATTTTTGTGTGTGAACACGGGGATAGAACATTTGGCAAAGCTTCAGGTATATCCTAAGATGTTTCGTCTCACTTTCTTTGTTTTCTCTTGTCTTATCTTGATATTGTTAATTTATCTTTTTTGGTTCATGCTACTGTGTGTTTTTGCTAAGTCTCTTTTTTGTTTATCATGACAGTGCTCAGGGAACAATGTTAAAGCCATAATATTTATCACATTCCTGTGTTGATTTGATGATAATCAAACATATTAAAGGGGTAGTACAGTTTTGGTAAAGCCTGAGCTTTAGTAACCAGAACCTGCATAATAACATTACAAACTAAAACTTTATATAACTCCACCATGCTCGAAAGGTATAGAAAATTACAAACAATTAAGTAAAAAGCCTGTTATCATCCAAAAAGAGCCATTAAATCGCAAGAGGGCGCTCTCTAAAAAAGCATTGGTTTCAACCACTTTTTTTACAAAATTATGCATGTGATGCTTTGTTGAAATACTGATTAAATAGAAAGATCATCAACAACTATTTAAAAACCTTTTTGAAATTGTTGAAAAAGTGTAAGCAATTTTTGAATAAAAAAAAAAAATCGAATAAATCTGGGGCCCAGATTTATTCCGATGGGATATATTTATTGATATTTTAGCCATTTCTGAACCGATTTTGATAAAAACAAATTTATGCTGCCATTAAAATTGTATGCTCTTTCAAATTTTATACTCAGTTTTTCATTTTATCCCAACAAAATTATTTCGTGCAGCGCCCTCTATACCAAAACCGAACTACCCCTTTAAGTGTTACACCTGACAAAGCAATGCTATTTTTACCAATGAGGTGGTCAAAACAAAGATAAACGAGGAACCCCCTTCCCCCCCCCCCCCCCCCCCCCCAGTGCCCTACCGTTGCAACACCTGAACAAGGGGTTTTACAGAGCAACAATATTTTTTGCAAAACTACAAAGGAAATGTTAAAAGGAAAGGGCTAAAATTAATAAACTTGTTTGATGAAATAAGGGGAAAAACCTAAGGTTACACAAACATGTAATGAATTGCTCACGATTTATACTAATTGTGTAATATACAACAAGAGGAAGGTCTAGATTTATAAACCTTTTATAAGATGAATGAAGTGACGCTAGTATCAAAACAAGAAGATACAAGTGAAATATTTAAGTAAAAGTCAAAGGGAAACGTGATAGGAAAGGGCTAGTTCTTGATGTGTACTTTTGATAAAGATGAAGGGTGGACAACCACTCCCCTCCCTCCCCCCGCCCCAACAAAAAGTAGGACAAAATACTGAGAGCATAATTATGTCATATATATTTAGGCTTATCAGAAATTAATCAGTCCCCGATATTTTCCTATAAAGGGAATATTGGAATGTCCACAAAATTGGTGTGAAATAAAGGCTACTAAATTTTTTACAGATATTTTGGGGGCAAAAAAGTCAATTTATATGTAAAAAATCTACATCTAGGGACTTTAGGCTATTTTATGCTCCAGGTCATTGGGCAAATCCTGGGGGGTTGAGCCCTGTATGTTTAAAATTGTAAACAGTTAAATTTTAGCGTGCGCAAAGGTTATATCCCAGCCCTTTAATTGATCGGTATCGGTGATTAATCGAGGCATGATCTCATCCCAGGGTTGGTGAAGAGGGGGAAAGGAAGGGGGGAAAACAAATCGGAAAGTCCAGAAAAACTAGCGCATTAAATTATAAGGCAACAGGTTCTGCCTATGACTCAGCAAGCAGGGCCTTGAGTGTGGGACGTATCACTTAGATCTTGTGCCTCCGCTCTCTGACAAAATACGGTTTGATACCCGCATGACCACCAACGTTATTTAGTGATCTGATTTTCTGGATGGACTTGCTAATTTTGTGAAAAGTTTTAGGAGCTACCTCTAAAAAACTTGCACTTCAGATTTCTGAGAAAGTACAGGAGTTTGGAATTGAGTTGCAAAGTTTATTTTCATGCTTGTTCAACTTCATTTCTAACTTTCTGAGGTGTCTTTGAGTTTTGGATCTATCACTTTGATCTCGCGCCTCCGTTGTGACCACCAAAGTTATTTTGTGTTCCAATTTATTTTGGATGGAGCTACAACTTTTCTAATTCTAATTTTGTGGAGAATTTAGACATACAGCTATTCGCATGATCACCAACACATTTTGTTCATGATCTGTTTAACTGGGCAGAGCTTTAACTTTGTTTTTAATCTTTTGAAGTGACTTTGATCTCGCGCCTCCAATTTCTGACGCACTATGGCTACTAGCTGGCATGAGATCACCAAAGTTATTTAGTGATCTGACTTGCTGGTTATAAGTTTTAAAAGTTTTTTTGTTAAAACTTATTTTGTATTCATTCTGTATGGAGCTGGAGGTATTTCTTTGAATTACTGGATCATAGTTACACATGATCTATTTACACTTTATCTCTTGAGGAATAGCACTTTTAGATGACTCTGTTGATGGAATGTGGATTTACATTTTGGATGCTATTAATGTTATGATGTGGATGCATGGAATGAAGTTGCAGCACATATGATTCCACTTTCAAGGAACTTCCGGATTTATATGCCACTCATTTGTATGTGGAAGCACTGTATTATGAAGATTTTATTCAAAGGACAGGATCTTTTAAAGGAATAATAAGTCACGATTTTATGTGGATGCACAGAATGAAGAAGTGATTTGAATGATTCCACTTTCCAAGGAGTTTTTTAAAAGGAATAAGAAGCCAACATGTTGCTGTTCGTCCATGAGGTTCATCCCAAGATTGCAAGGATATATCAAGTAGGATTTCTCTACATTTATTGATTAAAATTCTGCATGTTGCGCTTTTAGTCTTCCCATTCCAATATAACAGATCTATGTAAACCATTCAGTAGGGCACAACGTTAGCACTTGCCATTGCCAATGGTACTAGGCAATTAAAATTGAAGTTGGTCCAGTTAAATTTCATCGAGTACAGAAGCTATGAAATCATAAAAAATCATTTTAGAATTTCTCAATTTGAACTTTATTTTCCAAAAGAGCATCACAAATAATGTCCAAATGTTGAAAATCAATCGAATATGTTAAGTATTGGCTGAGATATGCCCATCCGAATGAATTTTATTTCAATAGGCAATCAGTGTTATTTTGCTGTGGTTCATATTTGTTGAATATTTTCTCTTGTTTGGACATAGAAATGTTAAACTCTTGGAATTCCAGGCCAAATTAGAGGAATAATTAATGAAAATTTGTTTAGAATTTGACAAGAAACAAGATTTCAATTTATTTGAAAATCAAAAAGTTATGAACTAGGACATTTTATTTTATTTTTTATTTTGATATCACTTATCATTTCTGCTTTACTAGCAATCTCATCTCTGTAGGATCTAATACATTGCAAGGGTCATATGTATTACAGTACAGTACATGCACACGTATGTACTGTGTATAGCACGCTAACGTTGGCGGGCTACGCACATGATTGGAAGGCGTATTATGATAATTATGATGATAATCCCCCAAGCGTGATGCAAAGCCAGACGCTGCCCCTAATAAAACGCTGCTTCTTCCAAAATGGATTATCGACAATAAATCTGAGCTAATTTTAGAGATTTCTGTCTTCTATCACTCTCTCTCTCCTTTGCTTTCTTTTCTTTAACGTACAGCACATATTTCTTTCTTTTTCTCTTTCTTCTGCAATTGTATTTATTTAAAGGGGACCACCAGGCAAAGAACAACACATAATTATATGTTTTGGTACCTTTTTATGATATCAAATAGATACCCAACATTTTGCAAAGGGTTGTGTAATTCATAGACAAAGCAATTAATTACCACCACTTACGGAACCACTATTATTTCCTGGTTCCGTACGGGCCAAACGTATGCGAATGCGCCAATGCTATTCACGCGTACGTTTGGAGACAATAGAATCCCGGACAATTTTTTCGCTCTGGACTATTAAGTAGCCTTCGTACATGCAGACCCATAAACAGCCTCTAATAATAAATAGACGCTGCTACTTCCAAAATGGATTAATGACGATAAATCCAAGCTAATTTTAGAGATTTCTGTCTATGCACACTCTTTCCTTTTCTCTTAAATGTGTTCTTTCCCCCCCCCCCCCCCCCCCTCTCTGGCATTTTTGTTTATCAAATATTACTATGCCAGACACTGCCTAGAAAAGCTGCTACTTCCAAAATGGATTATTGACAATAAATCCGAGCTAATTTTAGAGATTTCTGTCTATGCTCAGTCTTTCAGTTTCTTTTAAATTTGTTTTATTTTTTCCCTCTCCCTCTCCCCCTCTCTCCCTCTCTCTGGCATTTTTATTTATTAGATATTATTATGCCAGACACGGCCTCTAATAAACGCTGCTTCTTCCAAAAAGGATTTTCTTCTATTTCTCTTTCTCTTGTATTTTTACTTATTTTTTTACATAGTATACTGAGTCTATAGCAGCTTTAGATGGGAGCACTTTTTAGGGATGGATTCAAGTCTTGAGATTCATCTGCCGTAATATTTATTTCATGAATATAATATATCATACACCTAAGCCAATTTTGAAGTGTAAGCTCATTTCGCCCCTCTCACAAGTATGCTTTTGTAGCACCATTAATTAATGGGATTTAGTAGGGTGAACTTGGGGTTAATCAGGGTTCAATAATGGGTTATCTGGCCAGTCATTGGTCATCAAGGCTGACTTAGTTTGTTTACCGTATTTGTCGGTGTATTAACCGCTCCGGTGTATTAACCGCACCCCTAAAAAAAAAAAAAAGTGCGGTTAATATGGTCGTGTATTAACCGCACCCCCTTTTTTTAAAATTTTTTTTTTAAAAGGTGCGGTTAATACACCAGCAAATACGGTAAGTTGGCTGGTAATAATATGTAACATTTTACAACTTGCTTAAATTTGAGATTTATGTACCTGCCCAAAACCCAGGTCTGTGTAATTATCCAACAAATATAGCCCAAAACTTCTTTAGTGGCCAAGGCTCATATTTGGTGGCCCTGGCAGTCGTAGTGTTTTGCTGGCCAATAGATCTTAGCCTACAATAAATAATTCATTGAAGTATGCACAGAATGGGATAATATCAAAAACATCACTTTGATTTTTGTAAATTTGTGTAGAAAGTGCAAGCAGAATACCTGAAAATAGCAAACACTTGTTTCCAAGGAATAAAATTATTTCACTCTTGAAAATACCCCCAAAGTAATCTAAAATGAAATGAATTCACTTGGGGCAAATTGTATTATTAAAACGGGCCTCACTATTTATTCCCTAGTGAATGTATGACTATTGCCTAAAACCATTCATCAATCCAGCGCGAATGAGTAATCCATTTGTGTAGACACTGGGGAAAAGGCGATGCTTGAAAACCACCGTTTACATCTTATTTCATTGCGAAAAAATGTCATTAGTGCTTTCAGGAAAAAAAAAAAATCATATCTATACACTATCTATAGATTATAGGTTTTACCCATATATATTATAGCACTAGATAGAAATGGTCAATCATTTTCAGCAATACAGCACAAATGAATAAGAGATACCCATTTGTATATAGACACCAGGGAATAGGGTTGGGTAAAAACCATCATTTGCATCTTATTTATTGGAGAAAAACTATATTCCCTACTCATTGCATCTTCTAGTAAATAACATTTTCTAGAAAATAACATTCCCCACCATTCAAATGTGTTATTTATAGGGTCCATCGACATATCTTCTTGCTACATACAAAGGTGAATGCATATGCTCAGCTGTGTACATTTAACAGTATCAAATGCCTCATTGCATTTTCTAGTGGACCGTTCATAATGATCATTACATGCTTAGTCAGCCATGTGCAAGTATCTCTTTTTTTTTTGTTTCTCTTCTTCTAGTTCTACCGCAGCAAAATATACATGTGGGACTATCACTATAGTATAGTATAGATGCAAATTGTTAACTGAACTCAAGTTGCCTATTTCTTTCATTTTGATTCTTTGAATCTTTGATTCTTATTTTTGTGCATAATTTCAGTTGAGATTTCTCATATTTTTCCAGTTTTTTTGGCTAATTATGTGAAGCTTTTTCGAAGCAAGATTGGCATGAATTGAATTGTCTTAAATTGTAATTGCAATATTTATTTTATTTGTGACATAAACAAAAAAATGATTATTAGAAGTGATAAATTTTACTAACTCCAGGGCTCGACACTCGCACTAGCCTGATGGCCTGGGGCCGGTGAAATTGCACTTCGGGCCAGCAAAAATGTATAAAAGTCATATTTTGGTGGCCCGATCGGGCAAGCAGATTTTCAACCCAACATTGACAAAATTAGAAAAATCGTCTTATCTTCCATGTCATGCTTCATCTATAGTCACAGGTTTGATCAGGAAAGAGTGATATTTTTAATAGTAACAAGTTTACGCATGAAATTTTCAGGCCAGTAAATTTTTCTTTCGGGCCACCAGAAAAAGGGAAGAATTTATTTCACTGGCCCGACCGGGCCACTGACAAAAAAAGGCAAGTGTGGAGCCCTGCTAAATCCCTTAAAAACCAAGAGACATTAAACAATCTTTTGAATAACATTGTAAATGTTTTAATGTAAATGCAAATATTTACGCCTTTATTTGACAATGTTGATGACATGTACGCAGCATATGGTTTTGAATGGTAAAGATCAGGTTACTCGTTGCTCTCATATATTCCCGGGTGGAATTTCGCCCATGGCCAAAGGACTCGCATCTTATTGTGCGTGGCGGCATACTCCGGAAGAGAGATCCTAAGTAGGCAGGCCGAGATCCAATATTTGTATAAATTGTCGCTTTAATGGCAAAATTTTGGGTCTTCATGTAACATTCCGTTGAGTTATTGCTAGATTGTAAATGTGTTAATGTCAGTGCAAATATCGACGCCTTTATTTGACAATGTGCATGACATGTATGCAGCATAAATGGTTTTGAAGGGCGAATATCAAGTTACTCGCTGCTCTCATGTACAATGTATATTCCCGGCCGGAATTTCGCCCATGGCAGGCAAGGCGCAATAAGGTGGCGTACTCTGAGAAGAGAGATTATTTGGTAGATGGGGGCCGCAATCCAATATTTTGTATAAATTGTCTCTTTAATGGCAACATTTTTGGTTTTCATGTAACATTCCGTTGAGTTACAGCAAGATTATAGATGTTTTAATGTCAATGCAAATATTGACGCCTTTCTTTGACAATGGACAATGTACACATATGCAGCATATATGGTTTTGAAGGGCGAAGATCAAGTTACTCGCCACTCTCATCTAGAAATATTCCTTACCAGATTTTTGCTTGTGTCTTATTGTGCATGGTGGCATACTCCGGAAGAGAGATCCTAAGTAGGCAGGCAGCGATCCAATATTTGTATAAATTGTCGCTTTAATGGGAACATTTTTGGTTTTCATGTAACATTCCTTTGAGTTAATGCTAGATTGTTAATGTGTTAATGTCAATGCAAATATGAACGCCTTTTTGACATGTATGCAGCATATGGGTTTGAAGGGCGAATATCATGTTACTCGCCACTCTCATCTAGAGATATTCCTGACCGGGTTTGTGCCCATGGCGAAAGGACTGTGCGAGGTGGCATTGTGCGAGGCGGTGTACTCAGGGAGAGAGCTTCTCTGCTTTGAGGGTCTGCGATCCAATATTTGTATAAATTTGTCTTTTCAAAAGCAACATTTTGGATTTTCATGTGAAAACATACAGTCATCTGTAGATATTCCCCGACCGGATTTTTGCCCGAGGCGAAAAAAACTTGCGTCTTATTATGCGGGCGGCATACTCGGAAGAGAAATTTTTTCGGTAGATGGTCTGCGATCCAATCTTTGTCCCTTTAATGGCAACATTTGGGATTTTCATTTGAAAACATTAAGTTTTCTAGTTTATGTTCTGAAGTGCGTTTATTTAGCCTTTAACAACAATCTTGAGTTCCATATATCACATTCATTTTTGTAGTGTTTTTTTTTTAGGAAGTGATTTTTTAGCCTTTACCGTAAAAGCTTGAGTGCCATGACCATCAAAAGCATGTCAAATTTCTTCTCGTTAAAATATTACAGGTCAACAGTTTGATTTACAATTAATAACTAAATAAGTACTGCAAGCAGTATTTTAGTATTCATCATAACAAGACGCATGAAAACTATACTGCAAGGTTTTTTTTTTGGCACTTTAATGAAACTGATAAAGAGAAATTATAATGGAATGGGAGAAATAATAATAAGAGATCCTGCTTTCTTGTCCTTGTATTATAATCATTAATCAACCTCTAGAAAATTGTATAGAAAGTGGAAGAGGATGATGAGAGATGATGATGTAGCCATTCACACTAACATCTAAATGCCATTTAAAGGGATCTAGTAACTTTGTTGAGATGTGCAAAAAGTGATGAGTGGTTGATACCATGTATATATATATATGTCCACTGTCTCAAAATTAATATTCTCTAGATACTTTGTTGGCATATAAAGCGAAAGTGATGAATGGTTGGTAAAATGTGTCTAGTTCTGTGATTTGATATGTTCTCTGAGTACTGTGTGAAAATGTCACGTTAAATGGATGTTATATGGCCGAGTAATGAGCAAAAATGCAGAGTGATATTCGCTAACTCATTGCACTCACTTTGTACACGGATTTGACGGTCCAGTGGATAATTTAACATCTGAACATTTCAATCGTAAATATCTTTTTAATGAAAGGAAAATTTGAAAAACCAAAACCTGTCCCAAGCTTTTATTGTTAATACAAATACAACAAGGGATGAGGGAACCGCTAGAATTCCAATTGGATTTTGAGGATTTGGACAATGTTACTAAGTCCCTTTAAGTGAAACACTTTGGTAAACATTAGCTAGGGTTCATTGTGTCAAAACTACATGACAATGTTAATTGTTAATGTTTCCCAGTTACGAGTTGAGTTGTTTCATAACTGGCTAATTATATACAAAAGACAACGAAAGATGATTATAACGGTGTGTATGTTTGCGTTGCATGAAAGGGGAGAAATAAGAGATCTTGCAGTTCTTGTTTTGGTATGGTCAACCTCTTGAAGATCGGTCGGGGGAAGGTATTTGAGAATGTTGAGAAGGTGTAGGAGAGAAGATAATGGAGCCATTCACATTCAAATCTAAATGCCATTTAAGTGAAACACTTAGGTTAATATTAGCTATGGTTCATTGTGTCAAAACTACATTACAATGTAAATGTTACCCAGTGATGAGTTGAGTTGTTTCATAACTGGCTAATTATACAAAAGACAAAGAAAGCAGATAACGGTGTATATATATGTTTGCGGTGCATGAAAGGGAAGAAATAAGAGATCTTGCTTTCATGTTCTTGCGTTCTTGGTCAACCGCTTGATGATCATTGTGTCAAAACAACATTACTATGTTAATGTTGAGTTGTTTCATAACTGGGTAATTATACAAAAGACAACTTAGAAAGATGATATAACGGTGTGTATGTTTGCGGTGCATGAAAGGGAAGAAATAAGATATCTTGCGTTCTTGTTCTTGCGTTCTTGGTCAACCACTTGATGATCATTTGGGTGAAAGTTGAATAGAATGATGAGAAGGGGGAGGAGAGAAGGTAATGGAGCCATTCACATTAAAGGGGACCACCAGGCAAAGAACAACACATTATTATATGTTTTGGTACCGTTTTGTGATATCAAATAGATACCCAACATTTTGCAAAGGGTTGTGTAATTCATAAACAAAGCAATTAATTTCCACCACTTACGGAACCACTACTATTTCCTGGTTCCATACGGGCCAAACATTTGCGAGTGCGCCAATGCTATTCATGCGTACTACGTTTGTAGACAATAGAATCCCGGGCGATCCGTTCGCTCTGCACACATTATATTAGTCTTCATGAACGCATGCTTTAGAATGGTGATGCGTTTTCCAATTATATATTTTTTCTGGAAACAAATTTTTGTGAACTTGTTGATGGAATGGAATACCAAAGATGTTACCTTTCTTTGATAAGAATATTATTTTTGGGTGGTGGTACCCTTTAAAGGGACTAAGTAACATTGTCCAAATCCTCAAAATAAAATTTTAATTATAGCGGTTCCCTCGTACCTTGTTGTATTCGTATTACCAATAAAATCATGGGACAGGTTTTGGTTTTTCAAATTTACCTTTTGTTACAAAGATATGTACTACGATCGAAGTATTCAGATAAGAAAAACTACCCTGGAGTTTTTCTTACCGTGTACAAAGTGAGTGCAGTGAATTAGTGACTATCACTTTGCATTTTCGCTCATTACTTGGCCATGCAATGTCCATTTGACTTGACATTTTCACACAATACCCTGTGGACATATGAGATAACAACAATATACATTGCATCAACCATTCATCACTTTTTGCACATGTCAACACAGTTACTAGATCCCTTTAAAGGGAAAGATGATGAGGGGGAGAGAGAAAAAGATGGAGCCATTCGCATTAAAATCTAAATGTCATTTTAGTTGGTTATAATAACATTGTGTCAAAACAACATTACAATGTTAATGTTACCCAGTGATGAGTTGGGTGGTTTCATAACTGAAAGACCAAGGTAGATTATAATAATGGTGTGCATGCTTGCATCGCACGAAAGGGGAGAAAGAAAAATAGATGCCTTCTTGCTCTGCTATATATAGGCGACCTCTTGAAGATTGTCTGGATGAAAATAGAAGAAGAATGGAAGAAAATTATGGGAAGGGGAGGCGTGAAGGTGTTTGATTTAGCCTATCACACCAAAATATAAATGTCATCTAGTTTACACAAATGATGGTTTACATTAAATATGTTCATTCGTCAAAATTCATTAAAATGTCTAATCAATATAGTAGACTGCGATGAGTTGATTTGTTTCTTTAATGTAAAATTAAATTCCACTAGACCTCATTATGTGCAAGTTTTTCCAAGTTTTTCGACAGTCCAGGATATCCCTTTTTTGGTTTAGCTTTTGATGACCTAATTGCATATTTTTAGTATCATTGTCATAATTATAAACATGAATTGTATCCCGTCCTATTTACGTCAGCGCTTGCATACGTGTGTGTGTGCAAATTGGAATATTGATTTCAATGTCTGGTATATATCTGGTACCGGTGGTACCGGTTTGATTATTGCATTGTGTTTTTATTTTCTTTTTAACATCTGGTAGGGCGGAAACAAATTGTGGTATTTTCTTTTGGACTTGAGGCACCAGTTTGATAATAATTCTTAACCCATTCAAGACTTTCATTTGGGCATAACAGGCTCTCATTAGCATTAGTTGTTCATCGTTCATTCTCTCCAACAAATAAACATGTTAAAACCAAATACCAGTAATGTGAAATGCCCCACACAAAAAGAATGATATATATACACTTCTATCACTGACCATGTAAAATAATATATAATTGATTATTATAATAATGATAATAATATGAACATTTATATAGCGCAGCTACTATAAATATATACTCTACTGAGCTTAAAGGGAAAGTTGAGTTTTGGTAGAGAGGGCGCTAGACTACTTAATTGGTTTGTGAGGTAATGAAAAACTGAGTGTAACATTTGAAAGAGCATAATATTTAAACAATAAAATCATCTTTGTTTGATCAAAATCGGTTCAGAAACGGCTGAAATATCCATAAATATAACAATTTGTAATAAACCCGGGGCCCCGGGTTTATTAGAGAATTTTGAACCAGCCGTTAAAAATTCAAAAAAATGCTTCCTCTTTTCAAAAAGTTACAAAATAGGTATTTAAATAGTTGTTGGTTATTTCTCTATCTAATCACTATTTCAACAAAGCATCACATGCACAATATTTTATTCAAAATGGTTGAAACCGATGAGTGTTTAGAGAGCGCCCTCTTACGTTTTAACGGCTCTTTTTGAATGATAACATGATCTTTACTACGTCATTTGTAATTTTGTGTTCCTTTCTAGTTATAACTATTAGTTTGTAATGTAATGATGCAGGTTTTGGTTACTAAAATTCAGTTTCACTAAAACTGTACTCTCCTTACCAGAACTCAACTATCCCTTTAAATTAGTATTAAAAACGTTGTACAAAAATGGTTTTGAAATAGACTATTTGAGCAATAAAATGCGTCGGTCTTTCACCTACCACCAACTCATTCTGTGCAAACTATGTGGTACACAAATTTGATTGGGTAGCTACGGGTACCCAAGCCAGCGAACATGGGCGAAACAAGCTGTGCAATTTTGGTCTAATCTCAGCGGTGCACATGGAACTTTTTCTTATATTTCTGCATTTAACGATGTCTTGGTTAGGGTTTTACCATGTATAAACACACTTTTATACTGTTTTAACCATGTCGATCATTAAGTTTGACAAATGGAGTTGATTTCTGTAACTTTCCCTGACCATATCTGACCACTTAAATCATAAATATCTTTTGAACGAAATGGAAATTTTTAAAACCGAAACCTGTCCCGTGGTTTGATTGTTAATATGAATATGATAAGGTATCAGAGAACCACTAGAGTTCCAAGTAAGTTTTGAGGATTTGGACAATGTTAATAAGTCCCTTTAAGATCAAACAGTCACAGATGTGAGTTTGTGGGACATTACCACTGATGTGTTGGACAATGCAATTAATCATATCTTTTGTTTTCAGTTAAAATACAACTAAGCGAGAATCCTTGTAAATATGAACCTACTTCAAAATTTGTATAACATTTTCACTTTCTGAATGACAGGTCATGCACATTCAAACTCTCATAGGAAGGAAGTCACTTTCAGTTTTCATTTTAAAACAAATATGATTTTCTTTGATAGAAAATCATTTCAAGGCTGTCTGACTCCTTTTTTTATCAATTTTACTTTCACTTTTTGACATTAAAGATTCATGGTTGCTTTCAATTACAAAGCTTTTGTTCTCTTTCTTTTGACACCTAGCGTTCTTCAGAATTATCAGAATCCGATCAGCTATTTAAAGGGATCTAGTAACATTGTTCAAATCCACAAAACTTCTTTGGAAATCTAGTGGTTCTCTCAAACCTTGTATTATCAATATAAACCGAACACAAAAAGTAACTTCACCCCTAAGCAATTGCCCATAATTTCATAACCAAGAATCGTTTCAAGATTTCGTCTTGCCAATATATCCATATGGTAGTTAGGAAAACAATGTGTAAAAATAAGAGCTAACCATTAATCCATGGTTGAGTGAGCACACATTACAGAACAAATAGTCATATTTCAAAATTCGCAAAAGTATTATCATCATTACAAATTATTGAGAGTTGGAAAATTTAAAAATTCACTGTTTTACAATTGCAATTAAGGCATTTTACCACATGTGCCATCAAAAAATCAAAATGAATAGAATATCAAACAGCATTGTTTCATAAACCATGATCAATGCATTCCGCCACATGTGCGGATTCACAACAATGTACAGGCACGCGCAATACCTTGTGACTTTTGAATTGGGCCATTTTGTCTTTAATCTGTGCGCATTCAGCCATAAAGTAATGAATATCTCTGATTTTCGCACATATCGAACATAACAACTGTACCAATATTGTGGTAAGATGACATCTTGAAACAATAATCGGTAAATGAAATTATCGGCAATTGCTTAGGGGTGAAGTTACTTTTTGTGTTCGGTTTAGAAACATGGAACAGGTTTTGTTTTCAAATTTCCCTTTCGTTAAAAAGATATTTATGATTGAAGTGTTTGTGGATGTTTAACTATCCACTGGATAGTCATTACCCTGTACAAAGTCGGTGCAATGAATAGTGGATATCACTTTGCATTTTCGCTCATTAGTCAGCCAAATAACATCCATTTACCATTGAATTACTTAGTGGACATATCAGATCACAATATACATTGTATCAACCAGTCATCACCTTTTTCACATGTCAACAAAGTTACTAGATCCCTTTAAATAACAAATACAATTGTAGTTAAGCAAACACCGTACCAATTTAATAGCATAAAAGATTTAAGAGCGACAATGGAAAGGAAAATAGAAAGTCACATTTATAATTGCAATTTTGATCAGGATAGGAAGTGAGATTTTGAAAAAAGTAAGCAGTTTACAAATTATGAAATCCTGGGTCCTGGGGGGCATTTCACAAAGATCCTAAGTTGGACTTAAAATGTATGGTAAGCCATTTGTAGCCTTGGAACAAAAAATATTAAAAAGCAAAAATGCAAGTATTTTAGACTTTTCATAAATTTTACATGAAGATCATAAAATCTCTTTGATAATAGAAACATATTTATGAATTGAAACAACATTTAATGCCTTTTAAATCAAGGAATTTTAGAATTTTGATCAAAGAAACTAATGGCTTTTCATACTTTTTAATTCCAACTTAGAGTTAAGTTCAACTTAGGATCTTTGTGAAACACCCCCCAGTAATAGTAAATGTTTTTTTTAGAGGAATTAATTCTGCTTGCTCAAAATGCCAACTAGCCAGTGACAAAAATAGACGGGTGCTCAGGGCGAATTAGCCGCCGAAATGCCAAAAAGAGCCCCAGAAAATCATAAAAGAGCCCCATAAATTTGCATAGAGTTCAATGCAAAACAAATATTAAAGTGCTATTTTCATGCAGGCAAGCTTGAAAAGTTGCCCCCCCCCCCCTCTCCCCCAAAAAATGTTTACAAATTTGTTCCTGCCACTAGCAAAAATAAGTCACACGTGGTATAGAACCCTGGATAGTGGTTTGTTATCATAATGCATACACATATTTTCCAAGTCCGTGGCTCTCTAAATTAACTTGACTCTTGAGACGTGAAATTGACCTTTAATATTTAGGCTGTAGGGGATAAGCCCAGTCGAGTGTTTTCAAATTGAAGAAGGTTGTGTTTCGATTATAAATGCTGCTCCATATCTTCATGTACACTTCTTAAGCTGCATTCCCATTAGAGCGAATTTCCGCGGCGAATTTCCGCCGCGAACATTCGCACGGACCAAATCAGTATTATTCATATTATTCATAATTACATGGCGAATATTCGCAAGCGAATTTTTAAAATCACTCCTTAGAGCGATTTTTTCAATAATTCGCTGCCAAAAAAATAATTCGTCGCGGAAATTCGCTCTAATGGAAGCGCAGCTTTATGAGTTACTGGAGAATACTGGTCACCAAAATGCTGTTTGAAATCATCCAGAGATTTGACATCGCAGAAAAATATCGCAAGCTAGAATGAAAATGGTCCCTCAAATTATCCCAACTCCTAAGACGTGAAATTGACCTTTATATTTAGGCTGTAGGGGGATAAGCCCAGTCGAGTGTTGCCAATTTGAAGAGGGGTGTGGTATGCAAGGAAAGAATTTACTTTTTATTTTGGGGGGCTACTTTTTCAATCTGATGGATATCACAAAATATTTAACATAATACCCTATGGTAATTTTAGGTGCTACCTGCTGATTTTTGGGGGCTATTTTGAAATTTAGGGGGCAAAGTCGCCCTCAGCCCCTGTGTATTTCCTACCCTTGTGGTACCTATAAATGCAGCTTCATATAATATTGCCAAACGCTGTCCTTGATTAGCCAGAGATTTTACATTATCTTGACTATTGAGATGTGAAATTTACCTTAAATTATTTAAGCTGGAGGAATAAGCCCAGTGCTAGTGGAGTGTTTTCATGCCTCCGCCAACGAAGTGGCCGGAGGCATTATGTTTTCGGGTTGTCCGTCCGTCCGTCCGTACGTCCGTCCGTACGTCCCGTTTTCGTTCTCGCGATATCTCAAGAACCAGTTGACGGATCAATTTCAAACTTGGTATGAGTGTACATATTGGGGTGACAATGATCTGATTAGATTTTAGTGGTCATGAGGTCAAAGGTCAAGGTCACAGGACTCAATATATATGCAAAAATGCCTCGTTCTCGCGATATCTCAAGAACTGGTTGACGGATCAAATTCAAACTTGGTATTAGTGTAGATATTGGGGTGGCAATGATCTGAGTAGATTTTAGGGGTCATGAGGTCAAAGGTCAAGGTCACAGGACTCAATATATATGCAAAAATGCCTCGTTCTCGCGATATCTCAAGAACTGGTTGACGGATCAAATTCAAACTTGGTATTAGTGTAGATATTGGGGTGGCAATGATCTGATTAGATTTTGGGGTTCATGAGGTTAAAGGTCAAGGTCACAGGACTCAATATATATGCAAAAATGCCTCGTTCTCGCGATATCTCAAGAACTGGTTGACGGATCAAATTCAAACTTGGTATTAGTGTAGATATTGTGGTGGCAATGATCTGATTAGATTTTGGGGTTCATGAGGACAAAGGTCAAGGTCACAGGAATCAATGTATGTGCAAAAATGCCTCGTTCTTGCGATATCTCAAGAACTGGTTGACGGATCAATTACATACTAGGTATGAGTGTACATATCGGGGTGCCACTGATCTGATTAGATTTGGGGGGTCATGAGGTCAAAGGTCAAGGTCACATGACTCAATATGTATGCGAAAATGGCTTGTAATTGCAAAATTTCAAGAACTGAATGTCAGATTTCAATCAAACTCGGTACCTGTATCATAAAGAGTCAACGTAGCCATAAAATGTTGGGGTCATGAGGTTGAGGTCAAGGTCACGGGACTCATTATACATGCAAAAAAGCTTGTAATACCAAAATCTCAAGAACTAAATGTCAGATTTCAATCAAACTTGGTACCTGACTGTTTTTAGCTCATCCGGCCCGAAGGGCCCGATGAGCTTATGCCATGCCGTGGCGTCCGTCGTCCGTCCTTCCGTCCTTCCGTCCTTCCGTCCGTCCGTCCGTCCGTCCGTCCGTCCGTCCGTCCGTCCGTCCACAGTTTTCAAAATGCTTCTTCTTCGTTATTTTTCAACCGATTTTGATTCTGATTGTTTCATAAGATAGGGCTAGGAGGGGGATTCAAAACTTCTACACAGAATCGTGAAATTCATTATATATGCTAATTTATGCAAATTTATTCGAAATCACAAAAAATGCTTCTTCTCCTTCATTTCTTGACCGATTTTGATTTGGTTTGCTTTATCTGGTAGAGCTAACTTTGGTACACTAAACTTCTACACAGAATTTTGAAATTTTTCTCCATTAATTAATTATGGTAATTTATGCAAATTTATTCCAAAAATCACAAAAAATGCTTCTTCTCCTTCATTTCTCGACCGATTTTGATTTGGTTTGCTTTATCTGGTAGAGCTAACTTTGGTACACTAAACTTCTACACAGAATTTTGAAATTTTTCTCCATTAATTAATTATGGTAATTTTTTTATTAATTAATTAATTTATTTATTTATTTATTTATTTTTATTATTTATTTATTATTATTATTATTATTATTATTATTTTTTTTTTTTATTTATTTTTTTTTTTTAATTTTTATTTTTTTTATTTTTTATTTTTTTTATTTAAAATTTTTTTTTTTTTTTTCCCATGTCCCTTCTGGGGCGTCAAATTTTTTTTTTTTTCACTCTATTTTTTTTAAAATTAATTTTTATGTCCCTTCCAGGGCATCACATTATTATTTTTTGACCAGTTGAAAAGTGTACCACATGAAATTTGCGATATTTGATGTTGCGAGATGCCGGATGAGCGCTACGTCATTGACGTTCTGGTTTAGGGAGCCATCAAAGATTGGGATCATATGGTCAAGGTCACAGGACTCAAAATATAAGAAAAATTAAATCAGTGCATGTTAATTTGGGCATATTAAAATCGCGTGATAGCGGAGGCATAATTTTCGATTGCGCGCAATCGAAGATCCATCTAGTTCATATTGAAGAAGGTTGTGTTATGCCTATAGATGTATATCCAGGGTAGGAAATATACAGGGGCTGAGGGCGATTTTGCCCCTTTATTTTCAAAATAGCCCCCTAAAATCAGTAGGTAGCCCCTAAAATTACTGTAGGGTATTATGTGCAATATTTTGTGATATCCATCAGATTGAAAAAGTAACCCCCTAAAATAAAGAAATAAAAATTATTTCCCTGGATATATATAAGAGCTCCATATCTTCACCTACCAAATGTTGTTTGAAATTATCCAGAGATTTGACATCGCAGAAAAATATCGCAAGCTCGAATAAAAATGGTCCCTCAAATTATCCCAACTCCTAAGACGTGAAATTGACCTTTATATTTAGGCTGTAGGGGGATAAGCCCAGTCGAGTGTTGCCAATTTGAAGAGGGGTGTGGTATGCAAGGAAAGAATTAACATTTTTTTAATTTTAGGGGTCTACTTTTTCAATCTGATGGATATCACAAAATATTTAACATAATACCCTATGGTTATTTTAGGGGCTACCTACTGATTTTTGGGGGGCTATTTTGAAATTTAGGGGGCAAAGTCGCCCTCAGCCCCTGTGTATTTCCTACCCTTGTGGTACCTATAAATGCAGCTTCATATAATATTGCCAAACGCTGTCCTAAATTAAGCCAGAGATTTGTGATTATCTTGACTATTGAGATGTGAAATTTACCCTTAAATTATTTAAGCTGGAGGAATACGCCCAGTGCCAGTGGGGTGTTTGTCAGATTGAAGAAGGTTGTGCAATGCCTATAGATGTATATCCAGGGTAGGATACTGGGGCTGAGGGCGATTTTGCCCCTTTATTTTAAAAATAGCCCCCTGAAATCAGTAGGTAGCCCCTACAATTACTGTAGGGTATTATGTGAAATATTTTGTGATATCCATCAGATTGAAAAAGTAACCCCCTAAAATAAAAAATTTAAATTCTTTCCCTGGATATATTAGAGCTCCATATCTTCAATTCTTATGAGCTGCTGAAAAATACTACCAAATGTTGTTTGAAATTATCCAGAGATTTGACATCGCAGAAAAATGTTTCAAGCTAGAATAAAAATGGTCCCTCAAATTATCCCAACTCCTGAGATGTGAAATTGACCTTTATTATTTAAGCCAAAGGGGATAAGCCCAGTGGAGTGTTGTCAAATTGAGGAGGGCTGTGGTTTGCCTAGATATATATTTATGCATAGATCTCCATTAACCCATGCAATATGAAAAGCACCATATATTTTGTCCATGTATTATTCAATGTTAGAAATTAACTTCCCCCCCCCCCCCCTTGTGGCCCAGGCAGGCGAGTAAAGCAAGATTGTTTAAATGTTGGGGGCAGGCACTCTGAATCTGCCTCACCAATCTCAATGTGATGAACATTTTTGGGCGATTAATTATGTCTAATTTTATAAAAAAAAAATTCATTTGAATTTCTAGTAAATGGCTTTCAAACTGCAAACACGATCATCTCCGAAGTACAAACAGTTCTCATTCTCAACTGACAAAATGTAACCTTCAGCCTAGGGAATAACCCCAAACCAATTTGTTTGTTGTTGTATTTATATTTTGATTGAAAACTATAATCACAATGCAACATGATAACTAATATATTTACAATAAAATGTTTATAACATAAGTGAGTAAGCAACAGAACGACAACAAAAAGAAATAATAAACAAATAATAAACAAAAAACAACAATAACAGAGACAACACAACAAAATGTCTCTCAGTTGGAGTTCTGTCCGGTTGAACTTGAAGGGTGTTGTACACAGCATTGCATACATGGCGACATCTCGTCCCCCCTATTGATGTGTAAATTTCTGCAAATTACTGCCAAGTGCGGACCCAATGTATTGGAGAAATTTGTAGAATTAGCGATTTACCTCTGAGCGCTGAGCCGCTGACCCAAAGTATCAAAGAGATTTGTGAATACTGTCAAGCTCTGACCTGCATGTAAGTCATCCTGAATTTGAAGACTCCGTCCCATAGGGGCTGTTTTGATTGGCAAATTGTGTACTTCGAAATTGGTGCAAATTTACTGCAAAAAACGTTAACCTCCAATTTCAGGGGATTAATTTGTAAACTTAGAAAGTTAATGCCAAGCTGTGACCCAAATTATGGAGAGATTTTGCATCTTCCGTATGCGCCATGTAAAGTTGGTACTTGAAAATGCATTCCGAGATTGAGTTGAGGGAAACATTGGTCACAGTTGAGGGGGAAAGGTTTGCGAATATCCACTTTGCCTCTTATGCTTGGGGTCATGTGCGGGTATCACTGTCATGTCAGAAAACCACCAAAATGCTGTTGGATTCACACTAAAAGAATAATATTGGGTTACGAACGCTACTGACAAGCTTGCGCTTTCAAAAATTCTCCCAGCGAATGAAGTCTCCCATATCTGATATAGATTATAATGCGCTATATACATGTAAGCTTCACATAATAGTATCATTATTCATAAAATTATCATAAACTTGCATAGTTGGCTGAGTACTGTGGATACTTGAAAATGCCTCTAGATCCGAGTTGAGGGAAACATAGTTCGGGTTGATGGGGAAAGGTTTGCAAATATCCACTTTGGCACTTATATGCTTGAGGTCATGTGGGGGTATCACTGTCATTTCTGAGAGGTGGGAGAGGGGTGGATGTATGTAGAGCCTTTGTTTGTGACCAAATGCTGTTGGATTCACACTCAAAGAATAATGTTATTTTAAACATATATCTATAGGGCAACTGTCCAGAAACATTAGGGCTTTCTATAGCTCAGCTGGTAGAGCACTGGTCTAGCAATCTGGAGGTCCCTGGTTCAAATCACGGAGAAACCTATTTTCTTTGTCCTCTAGCTCTCAGTTTCATTTAGAATGATTTGTGTTAGAAAAGTAACTGACAAAAATTATCGCGAGGGAGCCAATTAAGTCTCTCATATGTATAGTCGGTTAAAATTATAAGCGATTCGAGACCTCTACATGAAACATGCATAGTAGGCCACAGTGGGTACTTGAAACATCTCTCTAGATCGAGTTGGGGGAAACATGGTCACGGTTGAGGGGGAAAGGTTTGCAAATATCCACTTTGGCTCTTATATGCTTGAGGTCATGTGGGGGTATCGCTGTCAGTATCGCTGTCATGATGTCATCTCTGAGAGGTGGGTGAGGGATGCGCGTTTGTGGGCCTCTGTTTATCACCAAATGCTGCTGGATTCACACTCAAAGATTGATATTGGTTAGAAAAGAAATGCCACTTGCACGGTCAGTAGATACTTGAAAATGTCCTTTGATTGTCGCAATTGAGGTGTTCACGGTTGAGGGGGTAAAGTTCTGCATATGCTTGATGTCATGTGAGGGGGGGGGGGGGGGTATCACTGTCATTTCTGAGCGGTGGAGAGGGATTGACTATTTGTGGAGCCTCTGTTAAGCACGGAATGGGGTCAGATTCACACTAAAAATACATTTTTTTTTGGGGGGGGGGGGGGGAGGGGGGGTGGAAGGGGTTAGGGGTATATCATGGTTCAGCCTATTTCTTGTTGGAGTAGCATGTGGGGACTCATTGGGAGGAAGATGATGTATTTGTTTTCTATATTTTAGAAGTATTTTCTCCATTATATGTTTTAAATTTTTAAAATTTGATTAATTGGCGGGAAGGTGGAGGGGGGGGGGGGGGGGGGGGCCCTGCAAGCCATGCCCCCCCCCCCTATTCCCCCTTCCTGTAGTTTGCACAACTGATAGTTCTCACACATTATCCATCTTGATAGATTAAATGTACCGTTGAGTATTGGTATTTCCCGAAGTGCCCCCCCCCCCCCCCCCGATATTTTTTTTTGTGAGATAATGAAAAACTGACTGTCAAATTGAAAGAACATACAAATTTTACGGACAGAATAAACTTTATTTGATCAAAATCGGTTCAGAAACGGCTGAAATATCCATAAGTATATATTTTTATTCAAAAGATTCTTCACCGGCAATCACCAGGGGATATTCAGACTTTTTAGAAAATATAGAATAGGTTTTTAAAAGTCGTTGATGATATCTCTATTGAATCATTATTTTAACAAAACATTAAATGCACAATTTTGTATGAAAAATGGCTAAAACCAGTGATTTTTGAAAATAGCGCCCTATTGAGTTGTAACGGCTCTTTTTGAATGATAACAGGGGTTTTACTTAGTCGTTTGTAATTGTGTATACTTTTCGAGCATGGTGAAATTATAACTATTACTTTGTACCGTAATGGTGCAGGTTTTGGTTAAGTTTGACCAATACTCAAACTATCCCTTTAATTTAGACTCCATTTGAAAAATCTTAGTATAGTGCCATTTAGAACATTGTCCCAATTTCCATTTCCAGTCAATTCTGACCCAGTTTCTCCTGATGTGTGAACGGTTCCTCCGATATCAGTTGTGATAACCTGACAAGCTGAAGAGGCGGGAATCACCAGATCTACCCGATGACTCACAGAAAGCCCTTCTCAGATTCCCACTCACCTTTCAGACCGAAACAAGGAGTAGAAGTAGTATTGTTTGACCTGCTGCCTACTAGATTTTGCATTCCCCTTAATAGAGTTAATACAGTACGTAGTTGATGGGTTACCTTGATGTATCAATGAATAGCACGGTGTCAATGTAACAAAATGTGCCAATCTTTCAGAGAAAAGAAATTACATCTGTTTTTAATGGTAAAGGTGAAAAGATGATATATCCAACAAAGTGCTCTATGTCCATGTTAATAATATTAGTGTCCTTGAATGTGAATATAGTGGTCCCAAGCAAAGAAAAATCATTAAAAAATTGGTAATACTTGGCTGACCATCCGGGCAAATAAAATTAAGCATTTATTAGCATGCTTTGAACTGTATCCCCTCTTAATGTGCAGTATACATTGAATATGAGTTTTGAAAGTTTTCTGGCTTGGTCTGAAATGGGTATACATGTAGGTTCTTGGCTGGAAATTTCTGAAGAACCGCAGAGAAATGGAAACGCCACACACCACTATGCACCACCACCCCCCCCCCCCCCCCCCCCGCTATGCACCACCACCCCCAAACGTGTTTGAAAGCAGAATGAGCATCTTTGTCTATCCAACTGAGGCTCAGAATGTCATACATGTAGGTGTTGCACCAAAGTTGGTCTGAAAGGGGTTTTTAGATCTTTTAGATCTATTTCTGAAGTGGCGCAGAGAAATTGAAACCACCACTGCACCTCTGCCCCCAAACGTGTTAGGAAGCAGAATGAAACGATTCACAACCCCCTCCGAATAAAATTACAGATCTGCTCCGATATCTACTTGACTTGAAAGATGCAGGGAGCAGATAATTTTGAAGTCCTGCGAAATTAAGTCCGACCTCATGAACAGATTTGCCCCAAAGATCAGCCAAACGTTTGAAATGCTGTGACAGATGATTTTGGAGTACTACGTATAAAATGAACGCCCCTCAAAATTAACAAACTTTTTACAATCTGAGTGGAAATGTTAGCACCCTCCCCCCTTCTAACAGATTTTTAGAGATCTTCTACTCTGATACCAACTTGACTTTGAAGATACAATGACAGATGATTTTGGAGTACTCTACAATAAATGAAATCCCCCTCCCGATTAATGCGTACATTTTAAACAAGAATATAAGCGTTATTGGCTACCCCTATGTAATTAGAGATTTAACCGGATACCAACTTGACTTCTAAGATGCACAAGTTAGCAGATGATATTGGAGTGCTATGTATGAATTGAACCCCCTTCCAAATGAACAAATTTATGATGTGTACGAATGGAAACTTTGGTCCGCATCATAAAATGTCAGATCTGCTTTCGATTTAGAATTTATATTAAAGTTGCAGTGGCAGATAATTTTGAAGTCCCTCAACGAAATGGTGACTTCTACCCCTAAATGAACTCCATATTTATGAATGAAACATTGAGATTGGTAATTCAGAGTGCTAATTTGATGTACATGTAGATGAGCTTGAAAAGTTGCCATCAAAAAATGCAATTTCATTTCCCCCAGATATACACATAAGACAATACTGCATTATTTATTAGCAACTTGAATGTTTAGATGCATCAGAAAATAACAAAAAACACTTACTTATAATATACATGTATACATTCTTTAGAAGATAGTGAATGTCATATATCGCCCTTGATGAAACCACAGACTGACGCATATATATGAGAACTGCATACTGCCAAGAGATATAAACATTATAAGTGTCAGTTCTGCATCGTAAACAACTTGACTTTTAAGACCCATCAACAGAAATTGTTTGAGTACCGCTTAGAAATGGAAACCTCCATCCCAAAATAAATTCTGCAGTTGAATCAAAATGCCATTCATCAATTTGTCAAGTGATGCAAGGGAATAAAATAACCACTCACTGTCAAACTAAAGCATAGACAGATGTTTTTTTTTTTCTTCCAAGGAAGCTTTGTAAGCGCTTGCAAGGAACTTGACTTTTAAAGAGATCTAGTACCGTTGTCCAAATCCACAAAACTTCATTAGAAATCTAGTGGTTCTCTCATAACCTTGTTGTATTCGTACTACCAAATAGAAGCATGGAACAGGTTTTGGTTTTCAAATTTCCCTTTCGTTAAAAAGATATTTACGATTGAAGTGTATGGACTTTTAACTATCCACTGGATAGTCAAAACTGTGTACAAAGTCAGTGCACTGAGTAAAGCAAATATCTCTGAACATTTTCACCCTTTACTTCGTTATATGCCAGTCATTTGCCACAGATTTTCACACATCACACAGTGCAAATTCAATTCTTGGCTTTAGGGGCGCGGCACTACCTGCCATACAGACTATGGCGCCGCCCCTGCCCCTGAAGATGTTGTAACGAGGGACACACCTGCACCACCTGCACACTGCACCCTGCACATTGTATATAGTGCACGGAGAACAACCACCATCACTTCACCAACACCACATCACCAACAGCACGCAACACAGCACAGCCCTCTCCAGGACAGCGTTAACGCTTTTGGGAGAGTAATTTCTTCAAGGTTCAAGGTTCAAGGGCATCTCTGATCACAGAAATACACATTTGTTCAACCTATCGACAGTTTTGCACATGCCAACAGAATTACTAGATCCCTTTAAAGGGACTAAGTAACATTGTCCAAATCCTCAAAATAAAATTTGAATTCTAGCGGTTCCCTCATACCTTGCTGTATTCGTACTAACAATAAAATCATGGGACAGGTTTCGGTTTTTCAAATTTCCATTTCGTTACAAAGATATGTACGATTGAAGTATTCAGATAAGAAAAACTCAGGTGGAGTTTTGAAACCGTGTACAAAGTGAGTTAGTGAATATCACTTTGCATTTTCGCTCATTACTTGGCCATGCAATGTCCATTTGACTTGAAATTTTCACATAATACCCTGTGGACATACAGTATGAGATAACAACAATATACATTGCATCAACCCTTCATCACTTTTTGCACATGTCAACAAAGTTACTAGATCCCTTTAAGTGTAGATGGATGCATTTCCAAGGAAGACCTGTAAGTGTTCGTAAAGAACTTGACTTTTAAGAAGCATCGCCGAATTTACACCAATAATCTTGAAGCGTAGTACGTAGTACATACTGTGCTTCAAAATTAGTAGAATGAAAAACGTCCATCTCCAAAATCAGATCTGATTTCAACCCATTACTAATATGGAATCCTGGTGGGCTATGTACAAAATCATTGGGGATTTTAGAACCTCCATGTCAGATCTGTTTTTAACCCATAGCCTATGGGAACCGGGTTGGCCCTGTATTAACTCTATGGGGATTGCACAATCTAGTAGGGAACAGGTAAACCCATTGCCTATGGCTATGGGAACCTAGTGGGTCCTGTATTAACTCTATTGGGATTGCACAATCTAGTAGGGAAGAGAACAGGTTAACCAGTAACCTAAGGGAACCTGGCGGGGGGGGGCCCTGTATCAACTCTATGGGGCTTGCAAAATAAAGTAGGGAACAGGTAACTAGTTACCTATGGGAACCTGGTATGGGAACCTGGTTTGGGGGGGGGGGGGGGGGGAGGGGGGGGCCTGTATCAACTCTTTCGGGTTTGCAAAATGAAGCAGAGAACACGTTGATGTAATGCAGGTAATATAGGATTGCCACTCAACATGATTAATTGAATGTACATGTATATAATATAGATGGATGTATTTCAGACATAAATGCGCCTCTATTGGTTCTGCTCTGTTAATAACATGATTCTTAACCCATTCATGACTACTGTCATTTGTGTGTGATTTTTTTTGTTGGCGCTAGGCAACATAAAACATATTTTCTTTTGATGGAATACATGTCGCTGAACATTTTTTAGGGTATATAACATAGTGTGTTCCTGATTGTTTGTTCTTATTTTAAACCTTACTTGACAGGGGTTTAGCTACCTGGTGGCTCCAGTTCCCCCCAACCCCACCAACCTCAAAACACGCTTGTAGATCAAAATGTACAAAGTGGATCGGCCACAATAATATCATTTTATGGCTCCCTCTAAAAATGGCAGGGGAATAGCCTGTCTTGTATCTAGGTTATCCAATGTGGTGGGCTGGAATGGTTCAAATATTTCTTCCTTTATTAATCTTGATTAGCAAATTCATGTGTCATGTTTTATCTTTCCAAGAATTCTGCATCCGATATCAAAGAATGATGACGATATTCACTGTATCTGAGAACTTTGTCTAGTTAAATGTGGTGGCCTTTAGAAACATTTTCTCATCTCATATTGAGAAGCTGTTTCATGTGTAACATGTTCTATCATTCTGAGTTTCTAAGGATCCAACAATTCTGCCTCCCATATTAAAGGAGAATTAACCCTCATCTTTTGACTTACTGGATGTGATGAGAGCATAACTACTATCATTGCTAGTCACTTATTTCCTCATGAATATTCCCGATTACAAAAATAATCAATATTTTATGGACCACTGTCGTCTGCTTTCAATGCCCATAGGAGGCGGCCATTTCTTCAACTACTCGCGGTGAAATGACGTGGCAGGCGGAGAACACAATAGCATTATCGTAACCCGCTATTGTGTTCTCCGCCTGACACGTCATTTGACCGCGAGAAGTTGAAGAAATGGCCGCCTCCTGTTGGCATTGAAAGCAGACGACAGTGGGCCATAAAATATTAATTATTTTCATTATTGGGAATATTCATGAGGAAATAAGTGACTAGAAATGACAAGAGTTATGCTCTCATCACATCCAGTAAGTCAAAAGGATAAGGGTTAATTCCCCTTTAAAGAAGGATGATATTCTCTGTATCTGGGTTATCATAATGTAGTCACCTACCCGTTTAATGATTGAAATATTTTCTCTTTTCATCTCTACTCTTTGGGTAACTGTTTCATGCGTCATGTTTGATCTTTTCCAAGCATTCTGGCTCATCATGTTTTTCCTGCGAGAAGGTTCTTCCCAATGCAGGAACTAATTTTCCATTTTAGGGGGCTACTTTTCCAATCTGATGGATATCCAGAAATTGTTCAAATAAAACCCTAGATTTAAAAATCAGGGAAAAAATTAATCTTTTTATTTTGGGGGATCCCTATCTATTTATATGGAAGTTTTTCGGGGGCTACTTTTCCATCTTTCGGGGGCTACAAATTTCCAGGGCTCTTTTTTCGAATTTCAGGGGCTACTATTTAGCTCTGCTGTAAGTGATCATCTGATTGGCATTCGATCACGATCAGGGGGCTATTTTGAAAATTTAGGGGGCAAAATCGCCCTCAGCCCCTGTATATTTCCTACCCTGGTTCTTCATGGGGTCGTTGTCTTCTCTCCTTGAGATTTCTAGGAAGTTGGTTGCAAGTGTTTAGGTTTTCCTTCTTCTGCATGTATGAATCAATGCCCTTCTCTTTCAGAATAATGAACACATTGTTAGTTGTGAAGCCTGAAAATCATTTGAGGGCACGTACAATTTGGGGTGATTTGCCCAACCAGGACAATTAATCTAGAAACAAATTATTTTGAGAAAATGTTTGAATTGTATTGGATTATTTGCATTAAAAAATGCAAGAAAATAATTAAAGGCAACTTGTTTAGTTTTTACAATGATGATTGGATAAAGACAGTATGGGGAAAGATGCCTTAAAATATATTACTATAATTGCACCAAATTATCATCAATACATGTACGTGAGGATTACAATTTCATGTTTGCAATTTTCAGAGAATGCCTGGAATTAATTACTTCCTACCAATGAGACATTACAAATGTTGTAGCTATTTATATGTTGCTACATGTAGTTGTTTCCTTGAACAACATGATCAATAGCATCTATCAATCATGATTAAGTGAATATGATAAAGAAAGAATGTGGAAAGATGCTTTAAAATTATGTATTAATTGCACAAAATAGTCATCAATATGTAAGGATTACAATTTCATGTTTGCAATTTTCAGAAAAAGCCTGGAATTAATTACTTCCTACCATTTTACATTTTGAAAGTCAATGTAGCCGAGCTTTAGGATCTAGCAGTTCCTTCATCTAGGCAGAGAAAACAAATTTACATTTTGTAGCGATTTTTGCCATCTGTTGGTAGTTGTCCCCTTGAATTCTGTCAGTAGCATCAATCATTTAAATACGAGCCGAGCCTGTATTTTTGGCCCGTTTTTTCTAGAACTCGATGATGCATTCTATATCCTTGGAATGAAGTGATGACGATGAATATGGAAATGAACGAGACAGATCACTGACTGCACGGTCACTGGCACCATTTGAGTCTCAAATAATATCCTGGGTTTATGGTAATGGATGCATTTCTTTGAAATATTCTGTCATTTCTATGACATCACGGGGGAAATGATCTTATGGCAATGCTCACTTATGAGTCATTCTCCTGATTCCTGTGTATGGCAGTCAACCTGCCTATAATGGCAACCAAACTTGGTCTTCTGCAGAGTAAGATTAATGTTATGTAACCCGTCTATAAAGGTCACATGTCCACATGTGTTTATAAAACCTGTCTTGACTTTTGAATTGTTATAAAAGAAAAACTTACTTCTTAGAAATGATTAAATTAAACTTTCAAAGGAAGATATTAATTGATTTGAATCATATCTCTTTGGATGCTCACAGACAACCAGTGATTTACAATAATAATAGAGAAATATGATTAATGTGTGGATTTGTATACAGCATACTTGTAAGTTTATGAATATTGCATATATATCCATTAAAAGTGTGGAATAAAATATGGTTATAAATATTGCAAATACTTTGAAAGTGTGATATACAATATATGTTTATTATAAATATTGAAAATGCTAGCAAGGCAAAGCTATCTAGAATGAATACATTCTGTCACTATGTGAAACCAAGACACCCTTTTTTTTGCCCCACTACTCTAAATCCAAGCATACAATCGCAGAAATGCATTTCTCAGTCAATTTGCTTTTATATGCTGATTTTGTATTTTGTTAATTATTTATGACAAGGAAGCGTTATCTAAAACAAATGGCTTTATCCTTTTTTAGATACTGTCAAAGATGGAGTTATTATATTCTGCTACTGTATCTATACACCAAGACCCCCTTTTTTGCCCCATATCTTTAAATCCACGCGTACAATCGCAGAAATACATTTCTCGCCCAAATTGCTTTCCTATGCTAATGGCTAGCATGAAACCCAAATACTCATTACTCATGAGACGACGCAAAATTCATTCCCGTTTAAAGGTTCTCTCAGGATCTTCGAAGGAGAAACCGTTACAAAACTGTTTTTTTGACTGAAAAAATTGGATTCCAGCGGGAATCCCATTTTCTTTGCTCTTTTTCAGTCAAATAATATTTCTGGTCAGTTTCTTTATATGTTTGAATTAAAAAACTTTTTTTGTAAGAGAGATGTTCATACATGTACATGTATGTCCAATGGCCTCGTAATACAAAGTGAAACAATGTCCGTGCATCAAAATATCTATAATTACGTATGAAAGTATAATTCATGAAGCTCTCATTTTTTTCTTCAATTTTGATGATACCTGTGGATATATCAGATCTCAGAAATACACATTTGTATCAATCATTTGCCAGTTTTTTGCACATGTCAACAAATTTACTAGGTCCCTTCACCGTTTATTTATTTATTGGAAAGAATGAACAATGAAAGATAAATGCTAACTGTTACTAGTACTGTAGATCCCTTTAAACAAGAACCTTTAACAGAGTGAAATAAAACAAAAATCCCTTTCTAATAGATGCTAATAGGCATCCTGTTTATAATGTGAATATCAATTTATTCTCCGTCTTGCAAATTTTCTTGCATCTTTCGCTCATTACTTGGCCATATAATTTCCATTTACCACATCTGGAATTTTCACACTTTACTCAGTGGACGACATATCAGATTACAAAAATACTAATTTCATCAACTATTTGCCGGTTTTTGCACATGTCAGCGAAGTTACTAGACCCCTTTAATGAAGAACCTTTAACAGAGTGAAATGAAACAAATATCCCTTTCTATGCTAATGGGCATCCTGTTTATAATGTGAATATCAATTTATTCTCCTCTTCAGAAGAGGAAGGGATATATTCTGTGATGGATGGGCTTATGGGCTTATGAATGTCAGCCAGCCGTAAATCAATGAGTTGGGCTCGCTGTATCCATAATGGCATCCTTGGCGTACAAGTGGGGGGGGGGGGGGGGGGAGGGGGGGGGGATGGGGCTGCACCCTCTTATTGCACCCCCTTAAAAAAAAGAAGAGTTTTAGTATTTCAAATTTTATTATTAGGGCAACACCGTGCTATCAGGCAAACTTGATCATATTTAGGCATACTCGGGCATACTCAGGCATACTAGCTTATTGGTGATGTTTTTTTTTTTGTTTTTTGGGGGGGGCTGTTTTCGTAATGGCACCATATGCGTACAAGGGGGGAGGGCTAGGGGGCTGCAACCACCCCCACCCCCCTTTTACCAAGAGTTTTAAAAACATTTGGTAATTTCCGTAATAATGGAGCAAAAAATAGGTAATATTCGGGTAAATGATTATGCTCACTGCCCCATGGCTAAAGTGTGCCTAGCATACACCCATGAGCAGCATGGTGGTATCATGTGGTGGGCGGTGCATACATTATTGACACGATAGACTTTTTTTTGTTGGTGTGGGGGGGGGGGGGGCTACTTTGAAAGCTCATCTACATGAAAATAACACTATAAAATTGATTTTGCATTGAACTCTATAAGTCAATATGCAAATTTACAGGGGCTCTTTCATTATTTATGAGGGCTCTTTTTTGCATTTCGGGGGCTAAATTGCCCTCAGCCCCGTGTATTTTCCCCTGATTCACGCCCATGGATGAGCATCATAGTGGGATCATGTAGTGGGCGATGCGTGCATTATTGACGCGATAGACTGCACTCAATAATGCAGAGACATGCCCAGAATGATCATCATGTGGCCTTATAGCTAGCTAGCTACAGTGTGGGTTTAAAGGGGAACATTCAGGGTACATTCACAGGGCTCAATTTTTTAGGCAAGTTTTTATCCCTGAAACTTTGTTTTTATTGTTTTAAGTCTGAACACGTACATTATATTACTTGTATATAGTTTTGGCAGGTGTACAAAGTAATTGATGTCCCCTCATACACTCGTGATGCGCTCTGACGCCAAGTTTAGATCGTAAACAAATTATTTATGTGTTTCATTAGTCACCTACGCCCATGGTCACTGTACCAATACAGTCAACCTTCTGATGCAGATGTGTACATAGGTACGTGTATGTTGACTCTTTTTATACCATGATCATTTTAGTTTAACCCAATGAAGACTATTTAATGTTGGTATAATGCATATTCTTCACAGAACTGATCCAGAATATTGTCCTGAATGGGTTTACCCGTTTCAGATCATTCGTATTTGGCATGGTATTGTAAGCACATTATCTGTATACCCCCAGCCTGTGTATTTCAAAGACCAGTCCTGAATAAGTTAAAGACTACATGCATTTAACATTGTCTCTGTCTGAAGTTTTCTGTCTAATGTTATCTCAAATGGATCAGCTAAAGATTTAATTTTCTCTGTTTTTGTTTGTTTTCTTTTGCATTTCTGCAGACTCTGAAGTTGAACACTGAAGCCAGGCAGGATGATGGGGAAATTCATAAACACAAGCAGCAACATTCAGTGAGTAATTATGACAATGAAGATGATAGCGAGGATGAGGATGAGAATGATGATGATGAGGGTGATGGTGATGGTGATGTTGGTGTTGATGTGAGGGTGATGGTGATGGTGATGTTGATGTTGATGTTGATGTTGATGATGATGGTGATGATGATGATGATGATGATGACAATGAGGATTTTGATGGTGATGGTGATGTTGATGTTGATGTTGATGTTGATGTTGATGTTGATGTTGATGTTGATGTTGATGTTGATTTTGATGATGATGATGATGATGATGATGATGATGATGATGATGATGGTGGTGATGGTGATGGTG
Organism: Echinarachnius parma; assembly: GCA_037951105.1. Classification (NCBI taxonomy): domain Eukaryota; kingdom Metazoa; phylum Echinodermata; class Echinoidea; order Clypeasteroida; family Echinarachniidae; genus Echinarachnius; species Echinarachnius parma. Next base: position 82,230 of record JBAMJV010001781.1, read on the forward strand.
ATAATGATAATGATAATGATAATGATAATGATGATGGTGGTTATGGGGATGATGATGATAATGCTAATGATGACAATGATGGTAATGATATTGATAACGATACTAATGATAAATAAAAATATATTCACTTTAACAGTAGTCAATACAGCGATGCTACAATGACCGAACGATTCCTTTACAAATCTAGTAAACTTTAAGTGCATTTGGAGTGACAAGCAAAAGTAAACTGGCTAAGATTTATGCTGACGTGTCATAGGAGAGAGCCTGAGCGATATTGAACTACTCTTTGTTTATATCATAAAAAGTACAATCAACTTGAATGCAGGGAGCTTAGATTCATTTTCATTCAACATACATGTACTTACAGGTTTCATATAAAAACCAATAAAGAAATTTCTAGAAACTCCAGTAAAAAAAAAGGAAAAATATCTGATTGTTTTGAATAATATCTTCAAAACTACATTTTGATATCATTTTAACAGACAATATTTTGTATTATAATGATCAATGCAATTAAAAAAATAGTATGTAACTTTTTGTTTAATGATTTTTTTGTAATTTTCTTTCAAATCTAAAAAAATGACAACAGCATCATATTAAAGCAGCATAGAACCATTATCCAAATTGTTGCTTTCTAAAAGCAAGTATGACAATTATGCATATTTATGATTGCTCTTTGAAAAAAAAAAAAAATCTTTCTGCATGATCGGAAAGCGCCAGAAACGTACCAAACATGGCATAATTGGATAGGTCACAACATGATAAATATTGATAATCATTTATTAGACCCCTGAGCAGTGTAAACGATGTAAACAAAAATAAGAGCCCCTGTGAGCCCCAAAATAGCCCTCGTGAATAATTTCACGAGGGCGTTTTTCTCTCACAAAATTTTCAAAATCGCCCTCGTGAAAAAAAAAGTATTTTTTTGGTTGCCTGCCACCACCACCACCAACAACAACATTACTAGCACCATCGAACCATTATCTAAACCGTTTCTATCAATCTTGTTATTTTTGCAGCAACATCACAGATACAGGCATCGCGATGACAGTTGGCATCCCCAACACCACCACCACCACCACCATCAGCAACAACATCACAATCAACATCAAACCATTATCCAAACTTTTTAACAAGTATGACAATTGTCTAATATTTGTTACTGATCTTGCTAATTTGCAGCAACATCATAGGCAACAGGCATCGCGATGACAATCGGCATCCCGGCCACCACCACCACCATCACCACCACTACCACCACCACGACCACCACCACCACCACCACCACCACCACCACCACCACCACCACCACCACTACCACTACCACGACCACCACCACCACTATCACCATCACCACCACTACCACAAGCAATACCAACCCATTATCCAAACTGTTACCTTTCTTACCAAACTTGGATATTTATAATTTCTCTTCTTAATTTGCAGCAACGCCATAGGCACAGGCATCGCGACGACAATCGCCATCCCCGCCACCACCATCATCACCACCATCAACAACAACAACAACCACAACTTCCCTACCACGGGCAACCGCATCGTCATCACTATGACAACGAGCGGATGGACGGGGATGGGCAGTCGGATACGTTGCCGCAGGGCGTCAGGGTCCGCAGGGCGTCCGACCAAGTCGAGAGGTAATTATAAATGTTTGAATGATTAAATATCTGATAATTATAATAATAATAATCATTATGAGGATGAAGATAATGACTTTTAATGACACCAAACAAGGCATTTAAACCATTGTTTAAATTGAGTTCCAGACTATGAGTTTATAATTTCTCAAAGATGTGTCTGTTCTTAACCAGATTCAGGCTGAATGAGCTTGCGTTGCCCATGCCATGGGTTATCATAACCAGGGCATCATTCATGGGTCACTATCGAGGTTTATAAAATGGGCTTCAGAATCTCTGCAATCTGATTGGTCAATTAGCGTGTAAGAATTTTTACTGGCTGCACACGATATTATCGATATCAACACGATATACACAATATCCACGCGATATATTGGATCGACACCACCGATATCCCAGTGATTTTGTTTACCTCAAGTTGGCGATCGGTGCGGCTCCTCGGTCATTTTAAAACAAGAATAAAACGCAAATTATGATACAGACGCATTGTGATCTTCATTCCTGTTTATAATATCACCGGGCTGTGTGTGAGCATTGATAGTTCTTCATTCCTGATCAGCGTTCTGCCTCTGGTTCATCGTTCTTTGAGTTTGTCTTCGTTAATTTCTTAACATTGTCTTTGATTCATCACCAGATCTAGGCTGAATGAGCTCGCTGCGGCTCATGCCATGGGTTACCACCACCAGGGGGCCATTCATGGGTCACCAAGAGGTCAGAGGTCACAGAGGTACAACCAGGACATGACTGGTATGCCCATACCACCCAACATACAGCAACCGCAACACCCTCTTCCACAGGTAAGCCAATTAATATCCAATGATAGAAAATCAGATCAGGACCCTGTTGCAGAAAGAGATGCAATCGATTATAAAGTTGCAAGTCAGAAAACATGCCTAGAGCTATGAACCAATCAGATTTGCACATTTAGTCACATGATCGGACTTACAATTAATTGCAACTTTACGATTGATTGCCATCCTTTCTGCAACAGGGCCCAGATCAGATCCAAAGTACGAATGAGGATCTGAACTATCCTTCATGCTTTGAATACACTGTATGTATGGCTTTAGTTCAGATACTCAGTTGTTCGTTAGGTCTACAAGTGGCCACTGTAGACAGGTTATCGAACCTGTGTGTAGAGACCACTACACACTACATGATCCGGTCAGATCTGATCCAATGTACCAATTAGGATCCGAATTATCCTTCATGCTTTGAATACACTGTATGTATGGCTTTAGTTCAGATACTCAGTTGTTTGTTAGGTCTACAAGTGGCCACTGTAGACAGGTTATCGAACTTGAGTGTAGAGACCACTACACACTACATGATCCAGTCAGATCTGATCCAATGTACCCATTAGGTGGTCTGAATTATCCTTCATGCTTTGAATCCACTGTATGTATGGCTTTAGTTCAGATACTCAGTTGTTTGTTGATCTACAAGTGGCCTCTGTACACAGGTTACCTCTATCTAGACACGTTTTATACCATTGTTTATCTCATTTGGAGGATCACTTTTGATTACAACTATAGGCAGATTGGCTGCTGTAGACATGTTGCTTTTCATTGTGGCCCGGTGGACAAGTCAAATGTAGAATTTATCAAAATTGTCTCGGCTAAATCCAGGATAGGGTTTTTCCAAACCATATGTTCATATATGTGATTGAAATGGGTAAATGTGATTCGGAAATGATCTACAAGACATTTCGAAAATCCTTGTATAAATGTTAGTCTGTACTTGCTGTGTCAAGAGATGGATTTCATGGTTTTATTTTGATATCATTATGTTCATGCCATCAGGTACCGTATCAGATCCATCCGGGCAGAATGCGGTCAGACAGCGAACCCATGGACATCTCCAAAATCAGAGGCGAACTGCAAGGGCAACCTTCAAACTTTGCTCGCTACCCAACTCACGGTCGCGAGCGGTACGACATGCACGTTGGCTCGGTCGGTAGGACGGCGGGCCACGCTATCCACGAGATGATGCAGCGCGAAGGCTCCGGGGGAAATCTCTCGTCGCAGGGGTCTGACCACTCGCAGGAGCGGCACCGCCCGGACAGTCGCGCATCGCAATCCTCGCACCAATCAGCAGAGGGGTATAACTCTCAAAGGAGGCGCTCCCTGGAGATGCAGCAGTGCCCGAACCACCAGCACCACCACCACGAGCGGTCAGAGAGCCAAGTTTCAGTCGCGAGTCAAGGCGCGGAGGACAACCGGCATAAAACAGCGCCCTCACCCCGCTCCAAGAAGAAGAAGCAGATGCCAAAAATGGGCGTCACCGCAGCGATGCAAAGGACTTTCGTCGGCGGGCCCGGACCCGGGCCGCAGAGCCCAAACCCAAATGTGAATGCCAATGTGCCGCACTCGCAGTCGGGCGAGCGCCTGCAGCAGTTTTTCAGTGGACAGCCAGTGCCTCGAGGGCAGCTCCCGCCACAGATCCAGACGCAAGCTCCCAACACGTTCGCCGGACCGGGAATATTCCCCGGGCGCGATGGGGATAGCCCGCGCCTCGCTAGCCCAATGGATTCATCTTTTTCTCCTCCAGGCTCTAATTTCAACCGCACGGCAACGCCGGACTCATCGTCCAGCCTCGATTCCTCCTCGCAGTATCCCGGAACCAAAGAGCGCCATCTAGTGCCGGGGTACAGTTCAGGTTACCCCGAGCAACGGGGCGACCACAACGTTCATAAACATTCAGACAGCCAGCTGTCGCAGAATTCGCAGACCTCTATTTCCTCGCACCACTCTGACTCTTCCAATCGGCCGGTCACTTCCGACTCCCAACGATCGCAGTCGTCGGCCGAAGACCTCAACGGACCGTTGTACGTGCCCGTTGGACCGCCCTCGGTGGAAGAATCCGCAATAACGCAAAGACACTCGCCGGCGACCATGGCAACCATGCAACCGCCCAACAACAACCTCTCGCCCCCTTCGTTAACGGCAGACGACGATGACGAAATCTTGCCCGGCGATCCGATCTACGCGAACCTCGAATTCATTGCGCAGCGAGAAAAAGAGGACGAACAGCGTATGGTCTTACGAGAGATGGACAGGTTAAGCGGAACCCAGGACATTGAGCTGAAGTTCCACCGGAACATTCACCCGGGATCGCCCGGGGGACGGGTGAACGGGGAGCACGAGGATAGGAGGTATAGTCTGGAGGCTTTGGAACAGCACGAACAACTCGCCAAGGCTGGGATCAGGCTCAACAAGAGTTTTGACTCAGAAGGTAAAGTAATGAAACATTGATTATCGGAAACTGATTAATTTCTTTGAATCAACCAAAATTCACTTGCAGCTCTAGTTAACTTTTGCCTAGCTATTTGAGTTCATATAGCTCTTTATGTCATGTAGCCTCATGGACACGTCCTTTTCTCACCCTTTCCTCCACTCCACATTATAACAACAATCACTCTCACCACCACCACCACAACCACCACCACCACCACCATCTCAACCATCACCACCACCACCACCACCACCACCACCACCACCACCATCTCAACCATCACCACCACCACCACAACCACCACCACCACCACCATCTCAACCATCACCACCACCACCACAACCACCACCACCACCACCATCTCAACCATCACCACCACCACAACCAAAACAACTCACACCACCACCATCACCACCACCACAACCAAAACAACTCACACCACCACCATCACCACCACCACAACCAAAACAACTCACACCACCACCATAACCACTACCACTGCAACATCACCCACCACCAACAGCTCAACCACAAACACCACTACCAACACCATCCCCACTACCACAACCACCACCACCACTACTACCAGTCACTACTAGCTACACCATGAATCAATCTCAGTATTTTAATTATTATTATTGCTGATAAACTACTATGCTATTATTACTGCTATTATAAACCTGTTAACTCAGTTTATCTTTTGTTCTCGTTTATTGCAGAGAGTTCGTCCCGCGATGCGTCCGTGACACACGAGAGCAGTCCGATGAACACGCCGGGCTCGCCCCCCTCCCCTACCCCCCAGGACAACAACCACGCCCACCACCACCATCACCTCCACCACCACCACATCGAATCGTCGCCGCTCACCGAAACCGTCCACGCTTCTCTCCAGCGCGGCATGCACCGGGGGTCGACGGGGTCGTCAGGGGCTGGGTCAAGCGTTGCCGGGCACCTGATGGGAGCGGACAGGATGTTCGAGAGGAGTATCTCGGTTCAGGACCAGAGGCCGATATCCGTGGTAATTTGCGGGGATGTGGTCCCTGAGGGGGAGCCGGCCACGGAGTGGAAGGTGGGTGGAAGATAACACACACTGCCTACATAAAAGCTCTTTTCCTCAAACTAAAACGCTATTCAAAACGCTATTTAAAACGCTCTCATTTTTACAAACTCTTATCACTTTTCACTAGGGTGTGTTCGGACACAGCCTAGCCTTTTTCTAAAACTCCATTTTTAACCCGCCCTTTCTTAAAAACGCTATTTGAAATGCTCTAATTTTTACAAATTCCATCTATTTCACTAGGGTCTGTTTACACCCTTGGCTTTCTTTATCTCTACACCATAAAATTATACTAATTGTCAAGGTCTTTATGCTAATATTGTTACACATATGGCCCTGTTTCATAAATTTGTTCTAATTGTTGTAAATGTCCAATTATTGTAACTACCATGGCAACAGCTGAAATGCTCCATGCTGATTGGCTGTTGCCATAGTAGTTACAATAATTGGGCACTTACAACAATTGGAAAAGTTTTATGAAACGGGGCCTTTGGTTCTTGGTCTTTCATCCCAATTATTTGAGACGATTTCCTGCAGTGCTTTGTCCTATCCTAAAATATAGTTAAAAATGCTATTTGGCTCTCCTGAGTTCTTAGATATGGCTTCTCCCCTGTCTCTACCATTAATTTAAAACAGTAGTTAAGAAAACCATCATTACAAATCCTCTGCTTTTGTATACTTCTGGTTCAATAACCAAACCTATCCTAAAACGCTTTTTGAAAAACCATCATTACAAATCCTTTGCTTTTGTATACTTTCGGTTCGTGATATATATTTCATCCCATTTAGTTGAAACAGTTTTCCACAATAACCAAACCTATCCTAAAACGCTTTTTGAAACACTTTTTTTTGCTTCCGGGTGTGTTTAGATATATGGCTAACCCTCTTCTTATACCCCAATATTCTAAACTCATTGGGTGGAATTCACAAAGGAGGTTTGTAGGAGGTTTGTACAAACCATGGTTTGACCAAGGTTTACATCTATGGAATGCCATTTGTAAACTGATGGAGAAGGAATGTAACCTCCATACTTGTTAACAATGTTGATTTACAATTTACGGTATGCGAGCAGCATTCCATAGATGTAAACCATCGTCAAACCATGGTTTGTACAAACCTCCTACAAACCTCCTTTGTGAATTCCACCCTATGTTGTGCAAGCATTTTATATTCAGTGCTCTCTTATTCCCATCTTTTGACCATTTCATCTCGTTAAAATTTGTCTAAATGTGGACTTTATATTCTTGGTTTTCCATCCAATTTTAGACATTGTATAACCATATTATTTTACTGCAATCTTAATACACATTAGCACTTTGTTGCACTAAAAATCATCCCTTTTAATTTGAAATTAAGTTTCATTTTTGGCCAAAATTTTGTGCAGCTTACATATACATGTACATATATGTAAAAATACTTCGTGTACTGTAATCATGCTTAAATTATACTCACAAAGTGTGTTTAAATATTGTCTTTAATGCTGCCAATATTCTTTAAAAACACTGTTTCTGAAGTAAAGTTCAGAATGGGCATTCTCCACATGCTTCTTTTACCCTTATCAATTTTGTGAATGGGCAGTGTGATTTCACCACCTTACCTTTTTATCAAAATTCTATTTTTTTAGAAATTAATGATAGAAATTGGTAAGCAAAGCTAAGTTTTTGTTTTAGGGTGGGGGGGGGGGGGGGGGTGGTCCATTCAGGCAAATAAAATCATGACTTCTCATATTTCTGTGGCCTAAATGGAGATTTGGATGGCTGAAATCTAAGTAAAGAAACATTAATATTTCAATATATTCTTCAATTTCTAGGCTGTAGAGTGTACAGCATGTTTTGGTTAACATTACAAACCTCAAGCAGTACGCAATTATAACTTGAAGGAGTAGCACGTACAAAAAAAACAGGTTTAAATTCTTTCAGATGGTATTTAAGCAATTTGCTATATTTCATAAAGCAATCTTGAAAAAAAAAAAAATGGCTAGAACTAAAAAAAAAAGATTAAAACAGTTTATTTCTAGTACAATATCTATGTGATGCAAAACAGTTAAGGTTTGGTAGTACTTAGGCCCCTTATCATATCAAAAGAGCGCAATAAGTATAAAAGAGCCCCAGTAAATTTGCAAGTTCATAGTAAAAACAAAAGTTAAAGAGCACTGTTTTGTGTGTAAGCCAGCGTAAAAGTACATGTACCCCCAGAAATAAATTAATAGATTCAGAATTTCCCCTGATTAATGCAGTTAATTTCTAGTCCAATATCTCTGTAGTGCACAGTATAATGTAGTGTAATCATACATAAAGTTAGGCTTTGATAGTTCTTAGGCCCCCCACCCTACTTTTACAAAACGGAAGAAAATAGATAGTAAAATATATATTTTCCCTGTTGTTCAATATTTAAACAAGCTATTTAAACAGTTAATTTCTACTGCAATTTCCCTGTTATGCATAGTATTTTGTAGTTTTCTCATACTTGAAATAGGCTTTTATAGTACTACTAAGGCCCCCTATCCTATCAAAAGAGAGAGAATTAGTTTGTAGAATAATTAATTTTCGTTTCGCGCATTATTTTTTAGCAGTGTTACTTCCACCCATATTCCATTCGTGTGTGTGAAATTCATTTATTTTTACACTTATTTATATATTTGTATTTGATTATTTTAATGTTTGTTCATTTATTTATCCATACCTTTGCATTCCATTATTGTGTTAGTTTGATCTATATATTTTAATTATTAAAATGTTGTTTATTTATCTTTCATAAATAACATTATTTATTTACATTGGGCTATTCATATAGAGAAACCCTCAAGCAATAACTTTGATCAGACTTCACTTGGGGATCAGCTCAAAATCCTCACTACAGTTCTATAACGGACAATTCATGCCATAGAACGGTAGGGAAATTGTTGTGTTTATCCCTTGGCAAAAGTTTAATTTTGGTAGTCGCCATAAAACCCTCATAAAGTTGCAATATTGGATTTCTCTGATTTTGTTTATAATTTGAATTCTCCAAAATGTCCCGTCTCTGGTAATGTGTGTTTAACATGTAAGGTTAACCCTCTGTAATAACAACTTTATACAACAAAAGGAACAAAATCATATTTCCTTTTATTTGCTTTCCTTTAATTCTCATTTATATAAATAAAAAAATCATTTGTCATTTATCTCATCATGATTTCTTTGTATAACCATTTACCTTTCAGCTAATCCTTTTATAATTGCTCTTTATTTTTTTCAGGAAATTATTGGCAAGGGGTTTTATATTTATCTGTTTCATAATGACCTTTTTCAGCGCTGCATTTGATTTAATACAAGTTTAATGTATATTTTCATTTCAGCTATTTCTTCTTATTTGTCAAAGATTTTGCTTCAATTTATATCAATTTTAAAAGGCACCCATTGCATTGCTTCATGTATGCATCAACCAAATTTTGCACATATAATTTAAAAAGATGATTTGAAAAACACCTAATGCCTTGTACCAAGTATTATGAATTGAGGCATACATGTTCATGTACTGTATTAAAGGTAGTTCAGATTCGTCAAATGAGATGCGCGGCGCCATCTTGCATACGCGTTGCGCACGGTGCGTAACGCACGTTAGCTCAGTGTCATGCGGTGCGCGCAAACTAGCCCAGTTCAAAATGGCGACCCGCTGTGTAGCATCCCCACGCTTGATGCCCTTTAAAGTGTGTCATGAATGAATATATGTAATTACTGTACATTGTAATATGGCCAGAGCTTATAATGTAACTCTAGTCTGCTGGCCAGGGGCAACTAAACATTTGCTTCGGGCTTTCAAAAATCTCATTCTTGGCAAATTTGTCTTGCTCGAGTGGCCAACTAAAAAAATAAAAAGCAAGAAAAAACATAAAAATTACAATTTTTTTTTTCCTAGTTGTGCAAGTAAAATAATTATAAATCATGTTTTTCTTGTTATGGACCACATACAAGTAAATCTAATTTTAGGCCAGTGAATCTAATTTTAGGCCACCAAATTGCGATAAGACTGAGTCTTATTCTTGATTTCTAGTGCCATTATAGCCTTCATTTTCCTCATCTGTATATGCCCTCCCATTAATACAGTCAAGTTATTTTGGTAACAAGTAAGGCTGGTCTCATGACCCTGATCTAAAAACATTGGATTAAACAAATTAAAGTGAAAGTCAAATGTTAACATGTGTATTGAAAACCCTATATATTTGTTAACAGGTAATTTCAGAGCTTGTTTTTAATAAAACATGATGATTTTAGTTTATAATCCCTTTTTCCTTTGATGTGTAGGGTCTTATACACACTCCAATGTTATTACAGTCAAATCAAGTTATTTCGTTGCTATCCGTGTTCATTACATGATGCAAGGTCGGTCTTTGATGTTTGACCATGATCTAAATAACAACCCTTTGGCTGTAACAAGCTCATATAAACGTTATACGCGTATGTACATTTGTATGTACCGTATTTGCTGGTGTATTAACCGCACCCTTTTAAAAAAAAAAAAAAAAAAAAGGGGGTGCGGTTAATACACGACCATATTAACCACATTTTTTATTTATTTTTTTAATTTTAATTTTTATTTTTTTAGGGGTGCGGTTAATACACCGGAGCGGTTAATACACCGACAAATACGGTAGTATGTACGTACATGTACATCGATTGAAAAACAAAAATGAATGAATGTGTGACATCAGAGCTTGGGTAGATTCTAGTCTATATTAAATCCCTTTCCCCCCCCCACCAATGTACGGTCGTGTACACCCCCCCACATTTTATTGCTATACATCACCAAATGCCCGTCACAAAACCTGTACCGTAATCTATAAAACACCTTCCCCACTGTAACAAGCTAATGTAGATATCACATGCCAGCGTATATTGGAAGTCAGCAACATCTGGTAATACAATGCAAATGATGCATTTGGGCACAGGCTTTTAATAGTATTGCGAGTTTATAGTGATATTTTGGCACACTCCAGCCCAATTTTTCAATAGGATCTCGGTGAGGGGCAATCTATTTCCAAATTAGGTATGAAATGATGTTGACGCATTGCGAACGTTATAACATTTTTTCTATCATATTTGGCATGGGGTTTGATATATCCTGCAAAAACAATGCACTTGAGATGCATTTGTTCAATTTCCAAAATGTAAGACTAGTCTTATACTGTACCTCCTTGGTCTTATAAGTTAAAATTAGGTTATGCACCGGTACTTTTGAAGCAAATTTTCACGACCTTGCCATTCGGTATCAAATATGATGTATGCAAAACATATAAAGTCTGAAGTAGAGACTAAGCCCTAAGGGTTGATTCCTAATATAGGGGAATGAGATTGTCTATCCAGGTGCAATTACCCCTCAATAAACCTTGTCTCCTCATAGAATGTGCTGCGGAAATGTCAATGCTTTTTATCAATCTTGTCGTAGTTTACTACAAACTACAAACACAAATACATACAAACCCAAATACAAGATCTATGTAACTTTAAAGGGATAGTACAGGTTCGGTTAAGAGGTATAAATATCTAATCGTAATAATTTTTTGAAAAGGCACAGGATTTTTATAAATAAAGACAAAGTGAACTTTGTTTCATCAAAATGGGTTTAGGAAACAGTAAAAAAGGCATCAATTAATTTATCAATCAATTTATTAATTTGAATAAAAAACGTTGGTCCCACATTTATTCGACGATTTAATAACATTTTTATAAAGCCTTCACATTAAAAAAATTATAACAAATTGGATTTCAAATTGTGTTTGATAATCTCTCTCTTGAAACTTTATGAAAAATCACATTCATATTTGTTTTTGTTACGAATGGGTGAAACTTTCAGGTGCATATCCAGGCGCAATTATCCCCAATAACCTTGTCTCCTCTTAGAATGTGCTGCGGAAATGTCAATGATTTTTTACCAATACTGTTCTAGATTAAACTATAAACGTAACAGACAAATACTGATACAAAAATATTGATGTCATTTTAAGCTTTTAACTGGAATCCTCTTTAATAGTACTACATACATGTACATGTATGTACTTGTGGATGGACCCCTAGCTAGGATTTATATTGAGAAGTTTTAATAGAACTCCATTATTTTGCCATAATTCCTGAACAAACAGTACTATAACATCAGCTAAGCAAGTTTATGTTCATTGGAAACATATTTTGCTTTTCTAATGATTCTGATAATTCCAATTTTGGTTGTCGCGTGCCCAGCAATTCACTCCCCCCAAACTTTTATTCTGCCATCTGCTAAACAATTAAGCGACACATTGCCGGTCAACATAATTACAGAACTCCAATAAGGGCTGATTATGTTGTCGCGCATCAACCAATTATCCCGCCAACATCTTCTTACTAGAGCCTTCATTGCTGAACAAGCAACATATGCTGTGTGTATTAAAACCAGGGGGGTGTTTCACAAAGATCCTAAATTCTAAAAGTCCTTTTAAAAGGCATTTAATGTTGTTTCAATTCATAAATATTTTTCTATTATCAAAGAGATTTCATGTTCTTCATGGAAAATTTGTAAAAAGTCTAAAATACTTCAATTTTTGCTTTTGAATATATTTTGTTCCAAGGCTACAAATGGCTTACCATACTTTTTAAGTCCAACTTAGAGTAATTTCAACTTAGGATCTTTGTGAAACACCCCCCAGGTTTAATTTCATGATGTTAAGTGGCCGCACATTTTAGAATTCCAATAAAGGCTGATTATGCTGTCGCATGTACACTGTACAGCAATTAACTCAACAAAATGTTGTATGAAACCATGGTTTAACATCATGATATGATCAGCCGTTTTTCCCTTAAACCTCAATTAATTCCATGATCTGAAAGGGCTGTTTGTCAACATTATAGAATACTGATACAGGCTAATAAAGCAGTCGCATGTCCAGTTGATTAATCCTTTAAAAGTAGATCCAACTAAATGTGAACCCTTTTAGCTTTATGAACAGGCCTGTCTTCTTAAATCTCAATTAACTTGTTGATATGAAAGGGCCCTTGGTCAGCATGTTATAGAATTCCAATAAAGGCTGATTACGCTGTCCCGTGTCCAGAGATTCCCTCCCCCAAAACTGTTATTCTTTTATTACTAACCAATTGAAAAACATATGCTGCAGTTGTAATATGAAATCAGCTTTAATTTCATGATATGAACAGTTTCTTCTTTTTGAAACGTTGATTTACTTCAGAATGTGAATGGGCCCTTGGTCAACAAATTACAGAATTCCAATAAAGAGTGATTATGTTGTCGCATGCCCAGAGATTCCCTCCCCCAAACTTTTATTCTGTCACAGCTTGGCAAACAACACATACATTTTAGCTTTGATTAAAACATTCTACACAAGTTTAACAAAATGTGAGATAAAACCAGTTTAAATTTGCGATATGAACAGGGCTTTCTTCCTAAACAATGCTTAACTTTATGATGTGAATAGGCCTTTGGTCAACATAACAGAAATCCAATATAGGCTGCTTATGCTGTCGCGTGTCCAGCAATTGACTCAACAAAATGCTTTATGAAACCAGGTTTAACTTCACGATATGAACAGTTTCTTCTTTTTGAAACGTTGATTTACTTCATAATATGAATGGGCCCTTGGTCAACAAATTAAAGAATTCCAATAAAGGGTGATTATGTTGTCGCGTGTCCAGAAATTCACTCCCCAACAACTTCTGCTCTGTCACAGCTAGGCAAACAACACATGTTGAAGTAATAAGGGCCAAAATAATGACATTGGCACAAACCAAGCTCAGTCAAATTCTCATCTAAGCTTCACCACTGATTTAGAGATGTATGGACTGAGCAAATACGTGTAGAGATGAAGCGAGACCTGCCATCTTTGTACTCTCGTACATGTAGCTATTCACTTTCTAACAATTTCCACTCTGTCATACCTAGGCAAACAACACATGTTAAAGTAATAAGGGCCAAATTAATGACATTCGCACAAACCAAGCTCAGTCAAGTGCTCATCTAAGCTTCACCACTGATTTAGAGATGTATAGACTGAGCAAATACGTGTAGAGATGAAGCGAGACCTGCCATCTTTCTACACTCGTACATTTAGTTAATCACTCCACCAAATCTACATGTATGTACACGCTACCAAGTCTCCCTGGTTTCGCAGGAGACTCCCTGAAAATAGACCCAGATCAATGCGTCGGATTTCATCCCATCTGCCAATCTCCCTGATCATTAAAAGATTATTTTCATTAGGTTTTATACATTTGATAGATATCTCCCTGATTTCTGATGAAATTTCTCTAAATCTCCCTGATTGTTGAATTTTACTGTTGGTAGCTCTGCGTAACAGTATCACTACTTTTTGAATGCATGTTAACGACATTTGTACAAGCCAAGCTTATTAGGCATTATCACTGCCATAGACATAATTGGAAGGAGCAATAACATCTAGACTTGACGCTAGTGTATGTACATGTAGGCTGAAATATGTCATACCTTATCCAGCGATATTATATCAGTGGATGATGTACGTGTACCAATACTTGTAGGTGAAGGCTCTTATTTGTATGTGTACGTGTGTGTAGGTATGTGAGATGTCTCGGGAGACTGTTGGCATCCATTAGCGGAAATGGACTGGCTATATCTTACCTGTAGAGGGCACTTTCTATCTTAGCCAGCCAAGTATTTTTAGGGGTGGGGGTAGAAACGGTACAATAATAGCTTTTTAAAAACAGGAAGAAGGCCTTACGTTCTTCTTTTTTTTCTAAAGCAACAAAGTGAAAACCTGGAGAATAATGAATCAGTTTTAAATATGGAAAAGAAGTCTTCTGTTTGGTTTAATATAATACAAATTTTACTTTTGCATGAGCATTTAATTTTGTTTTTCCCTCTAGGTAGCACAAGACAGGAACCCTGCCATATGGTCTCAAATACAGCTCAGCCCACCATTAAAGGGACTAAGTAACATTGTCCAAATCCTCAAAATCCAATTTGAATTATAGCGGTTCCATCATACCTTGTTGTATTCGTATTAACAATAAAAGCATGGGACAGGTTTCGGTTTTTCAAATTTCCCTTTCGTTAAAAAGATATTAACGATTGAAGTGTTCAGATGTTAAATTATCCACTGGACCACGAAAACCGTGTACAAAGTGAGTGCAATGAGTTAGTGAATATGACTTTACATTTTTGCTTGTTTCTCGGCCATATAACACAACACCTAGTGGACATATCAGATAACAACAATATACATTGTATCAACCATTCATCACTTTTTGCACATATGTCAACAAAGTTACTAGATCCCGTACATTGAGTACATTGAGTACAAAGGAGCTGGTTCCAGCTCACGCAGAACAAAAAAAAAATAACCTGAAAGATGTAGCACCTGAGAGCCCAAATCTGTTTTAGATGTGGAAAAAAACTCTTCAATTTGATTATATTGTAAAAAACTAATTTTTGAATGAGCATGCATTTTGATTTCTCGCCCATATTTGTCTTCAACCCTAATAGCAAAAGACAGGGACCGTGCCACATGGTCTCAAGAACAGCCCGTCATTAATGGCAATCACACGGGGCGGTACAAAGAAAGCGCTTCAACCCGGTGAAGAAAACGAAAACTTGGAGAATGTTGCGCCTGAGAACCTGAATCTGTTATAGATGTGGAAAAGAAGTCTTCAAATTTGATGATATTGTAAGAAAATAATTTTTAGATGAGCATGCATTTTGATTTCTCCCCCATATTTTTGTTCTTAAACCCTAATAGCAAAAGACAGGAACCGTGCCACATGGTCTTAAAAACAGCCCGTCATTAATCGCGATCACGCGAGGCGGTACAAAGAAAGCGCTCCAGCCCGGTGAAGAAAACGAAAACTTGGAGAACGTCGCGCCGGACAACCTCAACCGACACAAGAAGGGGCTGTTCCGAAAGAAGGTCTCATTATCCAGCATGCTTGCCTGGACAAAGGTAAACTTGATTAAATTTCTAATGATTTCAGTTGTTTTTTTTTCACATTAATTTAAGACTCTGAACACTAAACATATTGCCTGTTTGTTTCTAAAAGTATTGTTATAAAGTTGCTTAATACCAAATTATTTTCATTTGGGTTGATTGCAATAATAATAATAATAATAATAATAATAATAATAATAATAATAATAATAATAATAATAATAGTAATAATTGATTTATAGCGCAATTCATTACTGTTCAATAAGTGCTTTTCATGCTGAATTTTAAGAATGCATGAATCTTTTTCTAATGAGAAAAAATTCAATGTCCTCGCTTTTTATAAATAAGTTTCATTGAATACTTTCTAATGTTATTGTCATTTTTATTATGTTTCAGGAGCCGATCAGGAAGTCCATGCTGATGACAGAAGACAAGGCTGTGAAGAGAGAAGCACCTGAGATATTCAAACATATCCTTTTAGCAACAAACAATATTACAAAACAAAATTATTACGTGTTTAGTTTGATAGGTAGACATACGTATACTCTATACATACATGTATATGTATGTAGACAGATTTTTTTTTTTGGGGGGGGGGGGGAGAGGGGGGGGGGGGGGGTGGATGTCTTTGAACATGATACGTTATGTTAAAAAGATTTGTCTATAAAATATTTAATGGGATACATTTATAATTTTTTTAGGTCTATCCTAGAAAGAATACCAACAGTCCTTCTCAGGACTCGCCAATCCTCTCCTCATACATGGTGCAACCGCAAACCACACGTATTGTGAATACATGTTTATAATAAGTAGATTATTTATAATTATTAAACAAGTTGAAGCTTTCCTTGACCTTTCACCTTTGACCTGCACTGACCCAGTGCTACATGGGCGATCGTGTTATTAAGGGTCTGACTAAGGACCAAGCGCTCTCGGAATTGGTGGTCAAGGGCTGGTCTATCGTACCTCTCCGGGACGAGGTCTACATTCAGCTCTGCAGACAGACCTCTGACAACTACCAAGAGTAAGTGATGTTTTCGCATATGATATGCATGTGATGTCCATGTGTTGTCCATGTGATGTTCACATGAATTGCATGTGATAACATGTGATTTGCATGTGATTTCCACATGCATTACATGTGGTGTGCATGTGATTTCCATGTTATTACCATGTTATCAAGGGCTGGTCTATCGTACTGCTCCGAGATGAGGTCTACGTTCAGCTCTGCAGACAGACCTCGGACAACTTCCTAAGAGTAAGTTGCATGTGATGTCCATGTGATGTCCACATGATTACCACATAGATTGCATGTGACTACATGTGATTTGCATGTGATCTTCACATGAATTGCATGTGATGTGCATGTGATTCATGTTATGAAGGGCTGGTCTATCGTACAGCTCCGAGATGAGACCTATACATTCAGGTCTGTAGACAGACCTGTAGACAGACCTCGGACAACTACCAAGAATAAGTGAACCCGTTACAGGTAGCTTCGCTGGAATGCTCCCAAGAAAGTTGAAATTGACTGTATAATGGCTTTGGTTAATAAAGTATGACACATTGAAACATGCAAAATAGAATGCCTCTTTGCAATTAGACATTTATGCATAGAGAGTTAAGGGTATTTTTGAGGTAATTATATCATTCTTATCTTCTTCTTTCTAATAATCATTGTCTATTCATTAATAATAGTTGCAATTAATACCTAATTGACTAATTGAATAAATTTTGAATGTATTTATTGTTTTTATTTTGTATTTATTTTTATTTTTTTTACAGGGAAAGCCTGCGGTCTGGCTGGGAGTTGATGGCTATTCTACTCTACTTCTTCCCTCCCTCTGTGTCGTTTCATCCCTACTTGGAGAGCTTCATTGCCAAGCACCTATCCGGAGACTTTGATACGCGGAAGGTATGTTCACCATTGGTTATGCCATTTAGTAAACTCTCTCCCTCTCAAATCTTTCATTGCTAAGTGATCTTGTTCCATAATGGTTTCATAATGGTCATTTAGAGAAGATGATTTTGGATGTGCTATTTAGTGGAGACCCTCCCTAAAATGTTTAATTGCTTATTAGCAATCTTACTGGTGACTTTGATATGCGGAAGGTACGCACACTGTTGGATATTCTGTTGAGAAGATTATTTTGGATTTGCTATTTAGTGAACACCCTCCCTCAAATGTACCAGTGCTAGAGTTTTATTGCTAAGCAACCTTTAGCATTACACTTTTGGATATTCTATTTAGTAAACACACCATTAAGTGGACGCCCTCCCTGACAAAGTTTATATTAACATAATGACATTGGATATGCCATGCCATTTCGCAAACGCCCTCCTTGAAAAATTGATAAGCTGTAGACCCAAAAGTAGCCTTGATATCCTATGTATCAAGGGTTTGTGAAATGTTTGATTTGCCATTTAGTGAACTCCCTCCCTGATAAATCAGTGGACAATGCGTATCATAGACCCCCTAGATGCCCATACTCATAGACCGTAGTTGGTGGAAACTTTATCTTAGATGTGTGTATTTCCTTAAATTCCTTCTGTCCAATACATCCCATAATCTGTACACCCCCCCCCCCCCCCCCCCCCCACCCCACCCATCCAAAGTGACCAATATATATTATATATTTGCAGATTTGTATAGTTGTAGAATCCAATTGTTGTCGATGGCAGCTTTGTCTTAATGCTAGGGGGGTGTTTCACAAAGATTCTAAGTTGAACTTAACTCATAAGTTGGAACTAACAATTATGGAAAGCCATTTGTAGCCTTGGAATAAAACATAACATTAAAAGCAAACAAAAAACAGCAAGTATTTGAGAATTTCAAGGCTCTTTGATAATGATAAATATAACTCATCTCTATCAAATTGAACGCCTTTTCAAAAGAACAGTTTAAAAAATGTTACAAAGAAACTAACGGCTTTCCATAAAAATTAGGAGTTACATGTAGGTCCAACTTAGAGCTAAGTTCAACTAAGAACCTTTGTGAAACACACCCCTGATGTACCTGTGTACTATCCTTGCAAACCCCTAGCTCCAAATTTCGTAATTTTGATTTTCTGTCTTTCCCCTTTTACAGCTGCAATATATTTGCATGTACTTATTTTTTCTAAAACAGTATTTTCTCCCCTTTTCTATCCAATTCACTCACTCTCTCTCTCTCTTACATTTCTATTTTCCAAAGTTCCAAAAACTAAAATGTGTACCGGTAATACTATTGGGGAGCTCGCAAAATTCTATATATACCTGAATGCAGTGCTAAGTTGTTACAATGGATTTAAGTTGACCCAGAGTTTCAACATACATTTTATATAAAACTTGTTATCTTTTATCGCAAATGTTGAGTTTTGGGATTTCGATTATTGAACAATTTAATTTTGTTAAGAGGTAGTTTTGTTTGTCTCTTTTTATTTTAATTTTAAGGACTAAAACTCGAATGTGTATTATAATTGACAAACTAAAACTATTATACTGCCATGCTTGTAATATCCCACAAAATGTCATGTTTCAAGTAGCCTCACACCAGTCCTAGTGTCCACCTGTCTACAGCAGCCAACCTGCCTATAGTGGTCATCTTAAGTGATCCCATGAAAAGAAAACAATAGTATGGAACCTGTCAATAGAGGTCACCTGTCTACAGTGACTACTTTCCTTGCATCCCTACACTAAACACATGTTTGACTGTGACCCGAGTATTTCTATCAAGTCTAGATCCAAGGAAAAAATCATTCAGGCTTTATCATTGACATTGAAAACTAAAAGTTGTAATTCTGCCATGCTTGTTGTTACTTGGTATAATTTGTTTATAAGTACATAAATGCAAAAAAAATAAAATCTGTTTTGAGGATTTCTATCAAGCTTTTGTTTTCCCCCTCTCCCCTCTGTCAACGACTACATGTAGATACGAAAGAAATCATTCAGGCGTACGTTTAGCCGGCCGTTTGATCACGACGCCGAAACCGAGCCGACAGTTTCGCAGACAAATCTAGCGGTAGAGTGACGTCTTTGCGATTATTTTTGTTCACGTTGTTTTGACGAGAAGACTTAGAGGAAGCATAGATAGAACAATTGTTGTGTAACTTCATGTACAATGTCACATATTAACCCCCCTTTTCTCTATAAGGAGAAAAGTTGTTTTGCGTAGCATGAACGATTTTTTGAACTGTACCGTACTAACAAAGCAAGCGAGTGTTGTTTTATTATTTCACGGAAGGGGCCTGAGACTGTGCCCGGGGCGGTGAGGGGGGGGGGGGGGGGGGGTTTACTTTCCTTTCTGGGCTTTTGACTAACTTTGATGATGGAAAAAACAAAATATTGTCATGGAAAATGTATACATGTAATTGTGTAGCATTACTGTTATATCCTTGTAATGAAGAAGGGTTATAATTGTTAACTCATGGAACCATAACAAGAAGCCCGGGTAGAAGTAATTTATTGAGATATTCGTGTAAATTCATTACATTCATTCTCTTATTATACTAGCGCAGGAAACCTCAGGCATCATTAATCTGTGAACGCTGATTTGATTGATGGTATAACACATATTCTACATACATGTAGACTCCGGCTCAAGCATTATTAGGATTGTTCGTGAACGGGTTAAAGGGGACCACCAGGCAAAGAACAACGCATAATTATATGTTTTGGTACCGGTTTGTGATATCAAATAGATACCCAACATTTTGCAAAGGGTTGTGTAATTCATAAACAAAGCAATAAATTACCACCACTCAATACGGAACCACTATTATTTCCTGGTTCCGTACGGGCAAAACATTTGCGAGTGCACCAATGCTATTTACGCCTACGTTTGGAGACAATAGAATCCCGGACGATTCGATAGCTCTGGACATAGTAGTCTTCATATATGCAGACCCATGAACGCATGCTTTAGAATGGAGATGCGTTCTCAAATTATATACATGTATTTTTTTTCTGGAAACATATTTTTGTGAACTTGTTGATGGAATGGACTACTAAAGAGGTTACCTTTCATTTATAAGAATATTATTTTTGGGTGGTGGTACCCTTTAAAGGAACAGTTAATACAGTGATGGTGACTTTTAGATTTAACCATTTAACCACACAGAACACACAGCTTTTATAATAGAGCTGGTATGTCCGTATCTAGGCACCATACATTGTACTTCTAACTTCATGTTTGAGTTGTAGAGTGACTGCAACTACTCTGCATTGAACCTCTATCCTTCTCTTCTATTTTTGATTCCTTCTTTTTGCATTTTCTTTGTTCTTAAATTTTTTAATAATTTTCAAAGATGAGAGAAATGATAATTAGCCACTGGAAATAAAATACATGTGGTGTTTTGTTCTCAATATACTTTGTAGATGCTTTATCCCTGAATTTCCCACTTAAATAGTCATATTTAAACTTTAAAGGTGTGCGTTGTAATTAAAGTACATATATATGTTTGCACGTTTGCGCATGTTTGTTTTTATGCCCGTTTGTGTGATTGTATTTACCAGTGTGCATGTGCATGTGTGTGTTTGTTTGCTTATGTTTGTATGTTTGCAATTGTGTGTGTACGTTTGTTTGTTTGCTTGTGTGACTTTGCTCACATGTGTGCATCTATCTGTGTTTGTTTGTTCGTGTGTGTATGTGTGCGATGAGTGTAGAGTTTGTGTGGTATGTGTGTGTGCAGGGGTCTGTATGTAGTCTGTTTGTCAATATGCATGTCACTTTCATATGTACTTTTATTCATGTACATACATTGTGTACTATGAGTACTTTTTGATAGTTGTACTATGTATTGAAATACAGTTTTGGAAATGCTGGCAAAGGAATCTACTAAATATGTAAAATCTTAATATATGTACATACCATAAATGTTGTGTGGATACAATATTTACCTGCATCAGTGAGAAACAAAGCTTTAGCACAACCTTTTAAGTACATTTATAAGCGATATGTCATAGATTTGAATTATGATCTTGTTTGCCGTTGTATGGAAGCGTGTGGTTAGTTGCTCCTTAGCGAGCTAAAAGGGTGCATAGTATAATGGTGTGGGTCTGAACTGTACCCATTGGATACTTGGGAACTTGGCCAAAATATAGCATAGTCGACATGAGCCTAATTATTTTTAATGGCTAGCAAAAGTATATTGATTTAGAGCTCTCTGAAGGGCCAATTAATCGGTTTCATAAATTGTACATCAAGCTCATGAAATCTCCTTGCTAATAGAAAATGTTGAATCAACATTTTATGCCTTTTGAAAGAACTTTTACTAATTTGTTTTAAAAGAATCTAACGGCTTTCCATAATTTTTAAGTCCAACTTAGAGTTAAGTTCAACTTGGGATCTTTGTGAAACACCCCTCTAGTTAGGGAGAGAATTCCATGTTACTAAAATATTATGTTATAGATTGTTACAGACTCAGTTAGTGTACTTACGATTGTGATTGTAATAAGTTGCTGATTGAATAAGTATGATTTTATTCCACTACAGGTAACGGTGAAGGAATACGCCGAGCAGTGCATGAAACGACTGGACAGAGTGATACAGTTTGGAGCACGGAAGGGAAACCGCAAGATCAACAGCGATGAAATTGGCATCGCAAAGGTATGATAACATACATGAACATGTGCAGCTACATCGGATTGGCTTCTTGTAATAGTCTATCTAATACTGTTAATGTGCTTTAATTTCCCGGATTTCGCGCTGAGGTCGGCGTCCGCGAACATTAAAACCCGCGAATATGCAATTTTTATTGATTTTCATTTCCTTAATAATATCATTTTGATGACGGTCTTACGATCAAATTTTGCTCTTGCAAATTAAAAACCTGCGAACATGTTTTTGCGTCGCTCAGCACAAAATATTAATCGTGCGAAAATAACAACGTTAACTTTGTCCAAACTGCATAACTTGTTGAAGCTTACCATATTGACAAAATTGATAGTAACCATACATTATTTGGCGTATTACCCACAGAACTCCATATTCTACCCCTCCATGTTTGGGACCATGTTGGACGAGGTTATGGAACTGCAGAAAGACCGGTTCCCAGACCGGGACTTGCCTTGGATCGTGGTGGTTCTTACGGAAGAGGTGTTGAGGCTGAAAGGACAGCGATGTGAGGGCATCTTTAGGTAAGATATCTTGTTCTGCCATCTTCTGCTCTTTCATTTATCCAGTTTTCATTCCTTCTGTTTTGTTCTGCTTTCTTTCTTTCTTTCATTTATTCAATCATTCATACGTTCGTCTGTTCGTTCGTTCACTCGTTCGTCCATGCGTCCGTCCGTCTGTCCGTCCTTTCATCCATTCATTCATTCACTCACTTCCCTCTTTAATTCATTCATGCGTTCATTCGTTCATTTGTATATCATTCATTTGTATATCATTCATTCATTCTTTATTCATCCATTCATACATCCATCCATCCAGTCGGTCGGTCATTTCGTTTAATTAATTTATTCCTTCTACAATGTCTCCTACCATTCAATCATTCATGTATTTTTTTGTTCTGTCTGTCCATAAAGGGTCCCTGGTGATACAGACGAAGTCAACAGTCTAAAGCTCAAGTGCGACCAGTGGCTTCACCGAGATTGTACAGACCAACATGTCCCCGCATCTCTGTTGAAACAGTGGTATCGAGACCTCTACATGCTGCTAATCCCAAACAAGTTCTATCATTAATTCATTCTTTCTTTCGTTCTCTCTATCCATACAGGGTCCCTGGTGACATAGACGAAGTCAACAGTCTAAAGCTGAAATGCGACCAGTGGCTTCACCCGGACTGTACGGACCCACATGTCCCGGCATCTCTGTTGAAACAGTGGTATCGAGACCTCTACACGCCGCTCATCCCGAACGAGTTCTACGAGCGGTGTATCATCATGTGCAACGACAAGGTCAACGCGCTGAAGATAGTCGAGGACTTGCCGTATCTCAACCGACAGGTGCTCACGCACTTCATTCGCTTCCTACAGGTAAGAGAAAACGATAACAGTCTCATATCACAAAGTTGTATACAGTCAAACCTGTGTATAGTGGCCACCCAAGGGAGTCAAGAATAGTGGCCATTGTAGACAGGTGGCCATTATAGACATGTTCAATAGTACTGTTTTTCCTTGCAGGGGATAACTTTTGATGGCCACTATAGACAGGTTGGCTGCTATAGACAGGTGGCCGCTAAGACAGGTTTTACTGTAATTTCAAAGTGGTCCCAACTTCAAAATGGTACAAACTTTAACTTTTAGATTAACTGTACTGATAATCAAAATACAGTGGCGCCCACGCTTCGGTTACCCCTGGGGAATGAGTCCAAGATTGAGTATTTGCGTGCAGCACAAATATAATTATTTCTTTCTGTTTATTAGCAATCCTAATGCAATATTCCACCACATGATTCAACTTTGTGCACGCTTGATCGAGCCCAATTCATAAATCAAAGAGAAAATAAATCTCCGGAAAATTCATGGAAGGCTTTTAGTAAACTGGTGGAAACATGTCATTTTTTTGGGTATAATTGTAGTTATTTTGAATACAATTTCTGGCTAGAATATTGAACAAAAAGGTCCTTTCAGTTTTATGGTTTCATTTGGTTTGCAGGGTCCCTTAACGGGGTTGCTTACAGGAACCGGTTGGCTTATGTACAAAGTCTATGGGGATTTCAGAATCTCAAAGGGAATGGGTTAAAGGGACTGGGTAACATTGTCCAAATCCTCAAAATCCAATTGGAATCCTAGCAGGTCCCTCATACCTTGTTGTATTCGTTAACATCCCGTTGGAATCCCATTTTCTTTGCTCATTTGTAATCACAATAGAAGCATGGGACAGGTTTCGGATTGTCCTTTCGTTAAAAAGATATTTACGATTGAAGTGTTCAGATGTTAAACTATCCACTGGATAGTCGTAACCATGTACAAAGACAGTGCAGTGAGTTAGTGCAAATCACTTTGCATTCTTGCTCATTACACAGCCATATAACATCCATTTAATTTTCACACAATACCCAGTGGACATATCAGATAACAACAATATACATTGTATAAACCATTGATCACTTTTTGCACAAGTCAACAAAGTTACTAGATCCCTTTAAAATGGATTTAACATTGATTTTCATAATTTTTCTTTGATTTATTTTCCACAGATCTTCGCTCAGGAGGACAATGTAGCAGTCACCAAGATGGACGTGAACAATTTGGCCATGGTGATGGCGCCAAATTGTCTGCGTTGCATCTCTGACCAACCCGAAATCATCTTCGAGAACACGAGAAAAGAGATGTCATACGTACGCCTTCTCATCAATTACCTCGACACTGAATATATTGACGGTATACGGTAGTCGTTAGTCGTGAAAGGAAATTGATTCCGTAGTTCTATTATGTAAAGCAATCATAATGAATACTTTTTGAAGTTGATATTGTATTTGGAGCTCCTATCAGCCAGAATTCGTCTTCGAAAATACGAGGAAAAAGATTTTGTACATTTGCCTCCAGATCAATTACCTCGACACTGCATATATTGTCGGTATACAGTAGTCGAAAAGGATATTTCAAACAGTAATTTTTATGTGTAAAAAATAATAGGGAATCACTATTTCAGATCGATTAAATGGTTGTGTCCTGAACTAATCTGAAACCATTTTCGAGAAGAAAAGAGATTTCATACATTCTCCTCCACCCAGACTATATGGACAGTAAACGGTAGTAGGTAGTCGTAAAATGAATGAATTATTTGAGGTTGATTATTTATTTGTGTTTGGATCTTGAACTAACCAGGAATCATCTTCAAGAATACAAGGAAAGAGACGTCGTATTTTTGTCTCCTAATAAGTACCATTGACACATGTATAACAATGTTATACGGTATTCCTAAAGGTAAAAAACCCTGGCATGTAAATTAAGTTTTTCCCAGTTGCTGCGGCAACTTGTTCTGAAAGATACTGGAGTGTACCTTTGCTTACAAATCTAAGATGATATTAATTTCAGTTAACGTCACAAGAGAGTTGTGTTTAGTTTCTTTCGACTGATGGTATACTAGCTTATTATCCGTAATAGTTGGAAATAAGTTCATGTTTAAAGGCTGAAAAGGAGAGAAATTATAATATTACAATTGATGTAATATGATTCTTCTTCATACGCGCATACAATTTCGAAGTGATCATATTAAAATAAGATATTCAATGATTATTCTTTATATGCTCACACTGCACCCAAATATAGAACAAGACACGTTTTTCGAATATATTGATAATATACTTAAAGTTCTGTTTTTTTACTACTTATTCGAGAGGTATATCCTTTTTTTTATACAAACTATTAAAGAGGTCACATTTTTTACAATCCATTTTAATATCAAGATCACAATTTATAGTACTACATTGTATATGAAAGTAACATTTTATGGTAAATAATTGAAGTTTCAACGATCGTTCATTCAGTCAATACATTTAATCTGACTTCCATTGAAATACCTTTTAAATTGTCTTATCTTATCAACATTATGAAGCTTTCAATTGCTGAAGTTCATGTGAACTGTATTCACTTCTCTTAGATATGCACACAATGTATTCTCAGTTTATATATCACTAACATTAATTTGATGCACTTATTGAGATTTAGCTTGGCAATGATTAATTTGCAGAGGAACAATTGAACAAAAGAAACATTTTAATTTGCTCGTGTATTTACTTACTGTACACACAATATTTTTGCAGAAATATCACTAAAATTTAAAGGGACTTAGTAACATTGTCCAAATCCTCAAAATCCAATTGGAATTCTAGCGGTTCCCTCATACCTTGTTGTATTCGTATTAACAATAAAATCATGGGACAGGTTTTGGTTTTTCAAATTTCCCTTTCGTTAAAAAGATATTTACGATTGAAGTGTTCAGATGTTAAATTATCCACTGGATCGTCTGTGTACAAACTGTGTACAAAGTGAGTGCAATGAGTTAGTGAATATCACTTTGCAATTTGCTCATAATGTAAATTGGCCATATAACATCCATTTAACCCAGTGGACATATGAGATAACAACAATATACATTGTATCAACCACTCATCGCTTTTTGCACATGGCAACAAAGTTACTAGATCCCTTAAATGCACTTTATAATATAATGAAATTTGAAGTATGAATATTCATTTGGTGGTGTATACACCAGTTTGAGTCAATCAGTGTATTCACATTGTCCAAATGAACTTGTATGCACTTTTTCAGCTGAAAATTAATTTGTGAAGAATGAAATGAGCAGAACTTATTTTAATTCGCTGGTGTATTCACATGTCTATGACTGCTTGCACACACTCGTTATGTACTGTATTCACACTAAATATCACTGAAATGAAATAAGGAGTGCAAATTAAAAGACAAAAAAACCATTCTGATTCTTCACTTTTCTGCACGTCCGCATGTTCAGTCATTGAGGCTGATGTTTGAAATATCCAAATGTAAATTAGGATGGAGTATTCTTCTAATTATATTTTGCTTCAGTCTTTTTTTTTTAACCCATACACATGGATACCAGGGGGTGATGTTTGATATATCCAAATGTAAATTAGGATGGAGTATTCTTTTAATTACATTTTGCTTCAGTCTTTTTTTAAAAACCAATACACATGGATACCCGGGGGGTGTTTCACAAAGATCCTAAGTCTAACTTTAACTCTAAAGTTGGACTTGAAAAGTATGGCAAGCCATTAGTATCTTTGTTAAATTGTTAAACAAGTTCTTTAAACAGGCCTACAATTTCGATAAAAGTCATTAGCATTTTCTTCTATCAAAGAGACTCCAAGTTATTGGTGTAAAATTTTGTTGAAAGTTTCAAATGTTCTCTTTTGTGGCTCTCGACTAGGTTTAATTCCGAAGCTACAAATGGCTTTCCATAATTTTTAAGTCCAACTTAAGTGTTAAGTTTGATTAGGGATCTTCGTGAAACACCCCCCAGGCTAGGTACATGTAGTTTTGCTTCTAATGTATTAAAAGGAATATCATGTTGGAAAACATAATTCTTTGTTAATGAAAATTATTTAATAATCTGAGGGCTCTTTCATGCACCAAAATATGTATATTTGCACAAATTTTGTTGTTGTTGGTGTGCTTATGCACAAACAAGAATAAGGGAAAATGTGATAATTTGTATTTGCATTAATATGCTTTTGTTTATACTCTTACAAAAGTGATTATTACATGTGGGTTCCAGTACAAGATATGATATGATATGATATGATACGATACAATCACATGTATTCAGTATATATGGAATTTCTTTCATGCACTGAAATATAATCCAAGTTGTATATTTGCAGTAAGCATACATTTTGTTTATATACATACACAAAAAGAAGTAAGACTATTTAGTTTTGCTCCAAATGTAAATATTCATTATTTTTTACCGACAACAATCACATTGTATTCAATATATGGCGTCTCTTTCATGTACATCAATGGTCACATCAAAAAAGTATTATTATTATTATATTTTGTTTCTCGAAAAATTGTTGTACAGTAGATGAAGTTCTGTAACTAAATATTGTACATGTAAATAGTGAGTGAGAATATTATTTATTTAAATTATTTTGTTACAAACATTTTTTTAGAGATGGAAGTAGATTTGGTGGTTTAGACGATTATCGCTTTTACTAGTAGTTTGTAGTTTCAACCGGGAAATCAAAACCCTAAGAATTTGTTTTCAATACAAGAGGCTAATTTAAGTGGACTTTTATTTCATATTTTGAGCATAAAAGTTGATCAAGGAATTAGAGAGTTTTGACCGTTTGACCGGTATGGTAATTTCTTTTATTGACCAGAATGAATCTTGAATGAAAAGTTTTAGTTAATAGGATTTGTATTTATTTATTTATTTTTGTTTTAAACAGGGTGGCCCCATTGATGATCAAGCACTGTTCTCCGGGGCACTGCATACAACTATTACATAATACAATGATGTTCATGTATAACAATACAACAATATATTAACTAAAATATGGATGCAATTTTGTCATACAATGTATAAACTCTTCTATAGTTTGAGCAAAATCAGTCAAGAAATATGAGATATGATAAATTTGACTTGTTCTGCATCAGGTATTGAGCATAGTTAATAATCAATACAAAGTTTGTGTAAATCAATTGAGATATAAGAGTTCTGATGTTGATTTTTTGTATTGAAAACATTTTTTTTTTTGGTTTTGGTTTCCTTAGTAATGATTTAGAGTGGCTATTTTACTTGCATATTCTTTCAACTCACTTTTTAATATTATTGTGTAATTTTATATATTTTTAATGAAAGGTGAAGACGATTATTATAATTTCTTTAAAATGCACCCTTTTTGTGTGCTTCTTAAATCACAGCTCTGCACAAAAAAGTGAAAACAAAAATGATGAAGATATACGTTTCCCATAAAATGTAAGTTTGCGCTGATTATGCTATAATGTTTTCCTTTCTAAAAAAAGTTCACTAAATGTTATGTTCAGAAAAAATTGTTTTGTATACAGTCAAACCTGTGTTAGTGTCCACCTGTCTATAGCAGCCAACCTGCCTATAATGGCTACCAAAACAGAAAAACAATGTTATGGAACCTGTCTACAGAGGTCACCTGTCTACAGTGGCCACTTTTCTTGTTTCCCCTTCTAAAGGTGGTCACTATAGTGTAAAGCGATATGAAACTCGCGTGAATAGCGCTATTTGAATAACTGCTATAGAGTGGTGAAGTGTGATGTCATCAATGATGTCATAAGCATCTTTTTGGGGAATTTTCAAATTTGGACTTCATTTTCAGAAAGAGCATAACAAATAATGTCCAAATACCGAAAATCAATTGAATAGGTTACATATTGGCTGAGATATATGCCCATCCGAATGATGTTTGTTGTCAATGGGCAATCAGTGTTATAGTGCACTGGTTCATAACTTTATGAACCAGTGCACTATAACACTGATTGCCCATTGAAGTAAAATTCATTCGGATGAACATAGCTCAGCCAATACGTAATATATTCGATTGATTTTCGGTAATTGGACATTATTATTGATGCTCTTACGGGAAATGGAGTTCAAATTTAAAAATTCGAAAAAAGTGTTTTTATGACGTCATGGCTTCTGTACTCTATTATCATTATTATCATTAACAAAGGTTAGACAGTTTGCACATTTTGATACTGATAGTTTACACAGAGTTTGCAATGCACCACAACATATTGGCATCTACATGTACATGTACTCAGTTTACAAGTGTGCTCGCTTCATGATACATGTATTTGGGAATCTTAATATTTGTTATTTATCCAGCGACAATCAATGTCAAGAAATCCAAGTAAAACCAAGACTTTCATACATGATGACATAAACGGTACCCCGGGGTACCAGACGAAAATCCGCCATTTTGTTTAATTATTAATTTAATTTTTAGGGCTGTACTGTGGGTATAGCGTGCATACAATCACGCGCTGCACTGCATGCACAACGCAATATGGTTGTGCTTTAAGTGGACACAAGATGGCGCTACACAACGCGGTACCCCGGGGTACAACGGTACCCTGGGGTATCGCGTGTGTCATCACATGTAGAATTTAGTTGTGACCCTTTGTGTGGCCCCCAAAATGAAGAAGAAGAAATTCAAAATTATGTTCCATGAAACAATCAAATCCACTTCAATCAACTATTTAACCATTTTATATCCACGATCATGTTTAAATATAAATACGTGCATTGTACATGTATACCACGGAAATGTGTGCTGGTTTATTTTTGTGCTTTGCTATAAAGTTTGAAGTCAGTTTAATGTTAAGTCGTTAATCACAATTTTGCTTGTTACACTGCATTTACTGATAATCTATCACATGTACAGTACATGTAGATAAATTTTTTTAATGTCCAAAATGCACATGTATTTGATTGAGTAAGCCACAAATTTGCATTTTGTTACGCAGTGAATTAAATTTTCATCTATTATGGTAATTACATGTACTTTATGTCCATGATATATTTCTTTAATAAGATACAGGTACAACTTTGCATTTTGTTACCACTGCATATGAAATGTAATGTTGATCTATCATGATTGTGATTTTATGTCCGAAATATATTTCATTAAGGCACAACTTTGCATTTTGTTATAAACACCGCAAATGAAATGTTCATCTATGTATAATTAAATGCACAATTTGTACATGCACATGTATTTGATTGAAAAAGTCACAAATTTGCATTGCATTTTATTACACTGCTAAATGATAAGCTATGGACATGTACATGTACATGTAGGTATTTCATTTCATTTCATTTCAGTTTGAATATTCAACCATAAAAAAGTGCAACAAATGTATTATTATGTATGCCCGAAACAATGGAGCATACTACCCATGCAACTTTTCTATAGGCTGATACATATTATAAATCTATTGATGCTCAAATACCACTTGTATGGTTATGTTATCTCTTACTCTGTGTTTAAATGTCATCATTTTTTTACGAAGTATTTAATTTAATAGAAAGATCACAACCATATTTCCTTTATTTTGTATTTTAAGAAGTACATGTATACAATGTTCATTACTGAAAAGTGATGCATTTGTACTTCTAATATTTAGTGTAATTACCCAAATGAAATAATTATACTGAATGCATTGTCAATGAATACATAGATACATGTACATGTACACTGTACAGTATCTAAACATTTGTTTTCCTTTATTCCTTAAATAGTACAATAAAAAATATATACCCCAAGTATTACAATAATAAATGTACTGTGAACCCAGAATATTACATTAATGATCAATTGAATTTGTTGTCGTGTTTGAAATGGTTAGCTACATGTACTTGTAATTCAGAGTTTCATTTTACGTATATAGAACTGGTATTAGAATATGAGATTGAATGTAATCCTCAAATATAACTATAATGCATAATTGGATTTACATGTTATGTCCTAGGTTTTAAAATAAAGGGTACATGATCGATTAGATATCACTTTATTGTAAATTCAACAAAGGAACAAGAGTAAAAGTGAACAGACTCTTATACATAGCCCGGGACATGACGCATAACTGTCAAGGCAGGGCTTAAGCGTGATACAATTAAAGTCTCTGGTGGAAGATGGGCTTAAAGTTACATACAGATGTACTATGCTTTTCAAGGAGTCACATTCACATCTTTAAGCAATAAGTGATGAATCGATAAATTAATCACATTTTGCATTGGATTAGAAAACTTCCCATGAAAGTTTGAAATGATTGCTGAATGATGAGGATTGTTCTGAATATTCAATTATTATGAGGGTGTATTGTTTTTGAAGCAAGAAAGTGATGGTTCGTTTAAGGCCTGGTCACACAGGACACGACTAGACCCACGAATGCAGTACGCATCGGTACGAATCTATGGCAAGCCGTTTTAACATTTATCCTTATTTCTTGATATCAAGAATTGAATTATTGATATCAAGAATGCATTTCTTGATATAAAAAATTACCAATGCTTAACAACAGAAAAGTATTTCTTGATATCAAGAATGCATTTCTTGATATCAAGAATGCATTTCTTGATATCAAGAAATCAATTCTTGATATCAAGAATTGAATTCTTGATATCAAGAAATAGGAATAAATGTTAAAAACGGCTTGCCATAGATTTGTACCAATGCGTACTGCATTCGTGGGTCTAGTCGTGTCCTGTGTGACCAGGCCTTTAATATGTAAATGTATGTTCATCATGAACATGTAATAAGGCCAAAAAAAAAAATTGTTTGATTGGCGTAACGGGCAACCAAAAATTAGGGTAGGTCGGTAGGGATTTTTTTTTCTTTTGTTTTTTCTTTTTTTTTTCCGCACAAATACACAAAAACACACACAAAACACATCGCAATTGCAAATTCTATTGCAATTTTTTATTTATTCTTTATTTTAAATTTTTTATTAAAAAAAAAATAAAATTCAGAAAAAACATCTAGGGTCGGCGTGCATTAGCGCCGGTATTTTTAGGGGCGGGCGGGTTACGCCAATCCAACCATTTATTTTTCATGGCCTAAGGTACATTTGTATGTACAATTTAAAAGTCAATAACTTGATGAAATAATGCAAGTCACAGAGGAACAAATATTTTGTCTCAAGAGTTTGTTATATTATTTAATGAAATAATTATTCACAACATGTATGTACATGTATATTGTACATGTATATACTTCAACATACAATATGAATGTTAATATATTGAATGGACTGACTGACATTGGAAAAAAAATAAGTGGATTTTTTCTCCTCCTTTTTTATATCGTAATATTTGGAAGTCTTGTATTAATTTAGTCGGTGCCATTTTAATGGAAATGTTGAATGGAAATATTAAATGTGTACTTGTATTTTGTCCTTTTATAATAATAGTTTATAATAGTCCAGATATATAAACGTACAATAGAACAGAACATGTAGTTTTATGATAGAATTTTGATGGGGTATTGCATGGTCAATGTAATGTTTTTTTAAAAAGTACATATTTAAAAAAAAATGTGCTTTTTATTTAAAAGTACATATTTAATTTTGTTGAGGACAACAAAAAAGTGCTTTTTATTTGAAAGTACATGAATGTATTTTAATTTTGTGGAGAAAAAAAAAATATGTGCTTTGTATTTATAAGTGGATGAATATATTTTTCTCCTTTTTTCTTTCTTCTTGTTTTTCTTCTTAATCCGAGTTGTTGATGACCACCATAAAACACAGTCATGTTTCAAGCAATTAAAAGTGAGATATTGTACAGAAAAAAATGAATGAAAAGTATTGTCTAGTATTTGTCTTCTTATTCATTGGTCTTTGAGTGGGAGTGTTGTGGTATGTATGTTGGTTTTTAGCTATCATCAAAGTGAGATATTGTACAGAAAAAATGAATGAAATGTATTGTCTACCGTATTTGTCGATGTATTAACCGCTCCGGTGTATTAACCGCACCCCTAAAAAAAAAAAAAAAAAAAAAAAAAGTGCGTAATACGGTCGTGTATTAACCGCACCCCCCTTTTTTTTTTTTTTTTTTGGAAAAAAGGTGCGGTTAATACACCAGCAAATACGGTAGTATGTACTGTATGTGTCATGTTTTTTCATTGTTCACTGAGTGGGAGTGTCGTGGTAGATGTTTTCTGGCCATGCGAGATATCCTGGGGGCATTTCACAAAGATTTTAAGTTTGGACTTAAAGGGATGGTTCGGACGATTTAAAAAAAAATGTACCAGAATCTAAAAAAATTACTCATTGGTAATATATTTTGATAAAAAAAATATCCCATCAGGATGATTTATACTCGATTGTTTTGTGTCTGCAATTTTTGATATTCATCGTCTATTTTCTGTACGCTTGCGATTTTTATCACGTGATCGCGTGACTCGCAAGCCTCACTTTGCTTTGTATTGGCAGCAAAGTGAGGCATCGACGTCATGAAGATTACATGCTGGGATAGATCCCACTGGCGGCAGATTCGATCAAATGGGCCTACCATAATTTTTGAAGTCCCAATTTGAATTTAGGTTCAACTTATAAAATCTTTGTGAAACATGCCCCCCCCCCTCTCAAATATCCAACTCTTTCTTATCCAGGGGCTTGTTTCATGAAAGGGTCTTAGCTATGTACATTGTCTGGCGGCTTCCAAACTTTTAAAGGAGCTACAGCGTCTAGATGGCCTAATTTTCACAATTAGGATCTCTTGTCATTCTTCCTCCAGAAAAAGAATTTGGCAGTCATTTCCCATGAAATTAATCAATTTGGGGGTAATTAGTAAATATCTAATTGTCCTGGGAACGCCCCTTTTAAACCTCAAAAATCGATTATGCTGCCCTCTATTGGTATGACGTCATCTACAGAACTTCGCCCCATAGTCTCTGTACACGACGCCTCTCTCAATTCTGTAGATGACGTAAGCCGTCAATTGTTAACGTAAGTGTCAATCACGCTGCTGATTTTGAACCCTAAATGTGGTAAACTGGCTGCTAAGTAAGATTTGGCATCAGAAAATTAGCCTAAAATCACTACTGTGTTTACATGTATTTTCATGGAGTTTTTTTTACTGCAGACCTAGTTTACAAGTCATCAACTATGGAATAAGTGCCAAAATATGTTGTATTCTTTAGTTCATGTAAACATAATTACATGTATCTTCGGAGTACAAAAAATGACATAGCGCCCTTCTCTTTAAGGTATCCGTTTTTTTAAGCCTAGACACATTATTTATTTAAAGCCAAATAACACTATTGGAAACGCAATAGGCCTAAATGAAAAATATGCTTTCATCACCTTCCATGTGAAAGAATATATCACAACTGGTAATGTAAAGATTTTGACTAAAACTGCTTTGAAATTGACTATTTGAGCAATAAAATGTACAAAATAAAAAAAAAGGGTTTTACCAAGATTCAATTCAACCGTGTATACGCCAGTCTTGGAGGTCTCGAGGCCGGCCTCGAGGCCGACTTTGCCAGGCCTCGGCCTCGGCCTTGGCCTCGTAATGCCGTGACTCGGACTCGTCCTCGGCCTCGTAGCATGCGGCCTCGGCCTCGATGACTCGAGGCCGGTTCGAGGCCGGAAGATTTCATAGAATCTGGTGAATTTAAGATTCAACATCTATTCACTATTTTGAAGTATTTTCCAATAATATTTCATTAAAAAAAAATAAAAATGTAAATCATACGATTGATAGTTAAGTTCATGCGCAGCTACGACCTACGTACGTACCGTACCCATCGATATCTCTCGATGTAATATAGTACGGTACAGTCAAAGATCCTACATACAGCGCTGCAGCGCTCTGATATACAGCGTGCGCACCCTAGAATTTGAAGATCTTGGTTGTTCAAAATTTTAAACAGCGTTGTTAGAGGGACCGGCTTAAACAGCGTTTTTGGTTGTTTAAAAAGTTGTTTAATTTGTTTTGCTGTGTATGCACAAGGCAAAGTAAGTTATGCAATGGCATGTGATCGATTAGATCACGATTATTTGATAATACTGAAGTATCTCGAAAATACTTTTGCATTTTCATGAAATTCTCAGTCTTGGAGGTCTTGGAGGTCCATGGTGACTCGACTACAACACTGGTATACGCTTGCATGCAAAAGCTATGCATGTTTACATGCAGGCTTGTCGACCAATAACCAGCCCGGGGGAGAGGGGCGCCCGAGCAGTGAATTTAGGCCCAATTTCATTGGCATGCTGGCGGTGTGAATTGAAGGTTCAATCAATATTTCTGCATTTAACGATACTAAGGTTCAGATTTTTCCACACGAGCCCTTTTAAAAATAATTTATACTATTTCAACAATGTTGATAAATTAGTTTGGCCAATATAGATGCTTTCAGTAACTTTCCCAATACTGTTATTTGGCTTTAAAGGGATAGTTGAGTTCTGGTAAAGAGAGTACAGTTTTAGTCAAACTGAATTTTAGTAACCAAAACCTGCACCATTACATTACAAACTGATAGTTATAACTCCACCATGCTCGAAAGGAATACAAAATTACTAATGACTAAGTAAAAAGCCTGTTATCATTCATAGATTAAAGAGCCGTTAAAAATCAAGAGGGTGCTCTCTAAACCCTCATCGGTTTCAACCATTTAAAATAAAATATTGTGCATGTGACGTTTTGTTGAAATAGTTATTAGATAGAGAGATAATCAACGACTATGCAAAAACCTCTTTTGTAAATTTTTGAAAAGAGGAAGCATTTTTTATATATTTTAAATGGCTGGTTCAAAATTATTGATAATTGTGGGGCCCCACAATTATTACAAATGGTTATGTTTATGGATATTTCAGCCATTTCAGAACCGATTTTGATCAAATAAAGTTTATTCTGTCATTAAAATTGTATGCTCTTTTCGAATTTGACACTCAGTTTGTCATTATCTCACAAAACAAATATTTTGCGTAGCGCCCTCTACACCAAAACTCAACTATCCCTTTAAGATAGTTTGCAGTGAGCATCCAGAAGTAAATAACACATCAAAGTCAATCAAAGTATTTACAAAACTTTTGTTTATTGTGCAATTTGTACACGGCTTTTGACATCATAATTTACAGACACATGTTCATGTACAATGTAGTCACGTACATGCAGACCCATGAACGCATGCTTTAGAATGGTGATGCGCTTTCCAATTATATATTTTTTTCTGGAAAGATATTTTTGTGAACTTGTTGATGGAATGGAATACGAGAAGATGTTACCTTTCATTTATAAGGATATTATTTTTGGGTGGTGGTACCCTTTAACTGGTGGAGGAGGGATCACAAAATTTTACTCTCTGAGGGATTAGATGCTATTGAGGGAATTATTCCCGAAATACCATTTTAAATCCCGAGGGAACATTCCATGATGCTCCCGACAACAAAGTTAACATCTGTTATGTAAAAAAAGTTACAAATCTTTACACTTTTAGCCTCTGAGCTTGATTAGAAATTGTGAATTTTCGAAGTGATATGTTGACAAGTCATTGTGACGTCATAATAGAATCTCTTTTTGGTTGCGCGTATTAATTGTTAACATCGCGCGCAAATGCGCAAATGCGCAAACTTTGATAACAAATTACTTCCAGCATGAAATATAACCCTTGCAATCAATAGCATCGCTTTAATTTTGTTTGCCATATGTCTAAAAGAGACATTCGGCTTTCCGTGGAACATACTGAATTAAGTTGAAATTGCCTGACTGTGTTTAGCCAAAGAATGACTCGTATTTGACATGGGCCCCGTTGCAGAAAGAATTGCAAACTATTGTAAGTTACAATTAATTGTAAGTCAAAAAATATACGCAATCAGATTTGCACATTTAGTCACATGATCCGAATTACAATTAACTGCAACTTTACAATCAACTGCATCTCTTTCTGCAACGGGGCCCATGGTCAGACAAAAATGCTAATTAGTGACTATTAAAAGTCAAATGGGCTAGAATATTATACTTGTTCATTAAACCAAAAGGCATCATAACTATGCAAGTTTTTTTTTCTTCAAAATATACTGTCCATCTTTTGCAAGCAAAAAATTGTGACATGATTGTCGTGCATTGAAGAAAATACAATTTAAGAGCTAATCTGAAAAGATTAGAACTTGAAAATACCTTTTTGTGGAATTATATTGAAATAATACCAAGGTATTAGTGAGATCCTTTAATTAGTCTAGGAACTGCACCTTGACTAATACAAAAAAAATGTAATGTCCCCCAAAATTGTATTTCATTTGTAAACAGTCTAAAACTCATCATCTCACCTACATTATTTATGAAAACTGCAATAATAGACGATGAATGAAATGATGGATGAAAAATGGAAATGTACAACATTGTTATTATTCTGTGATTTCTGGAAAGCCATTTGTAGCTTCGGAATTAGACATAGTCAAGAGCCCAAAATGCGAATATTTGAAACTTTCAACAGAATTTTACATCAATAACTTGAAGTCTCTTTCATAAAAGAAAATGTTAATGACTTTTATCAAACTTTTAGGCCTCTTTAAAGAACTTGTTTAACAGATAAACAAAGAAACTAATGGCTTTTCATAATATTTAAGTCCAACTTAGTGTTAAAGGGCAATGAAACTATGGCTTTTGGTTATTATTATTGTTAAGAGGGTGAACAGACATTTTATTTGATACATAACTTGGCAATTTTGGCCTCCTGGATCCCATGAAATCCTTACATGAATATACCGACATTTTACTAATTCTTAGGGCGGCAAAAGATGATGGGAGCGGCCATGTTCTTGTAATTACCCGACATGCTTTGCAAACTCTTGACGTATGTGCTTCGGGCCGAACAAATAGCTTTTCACTGATTTCAAAGCATCTACAAGTATTCAGACAATGGTTTGAATTGGTGCTATTGAAATGCATTAGTGCATATCATTGACCGTAGTCCGCACAAACCTAATAATGGCGGCCTCCAGTGTTCGCGTGAATAGTGGTATACCGATAGAGTTTTCACATATTTCTTCCAAAGCAGAAATCTGAGTCGGAGTAATGTTACATATAATAAACAGGCATATTACGATGTATAAAGTAGGATAAACTCTATTCTTGAGTTGCATTGCCCTTTAAGTTCGACTAGGGATCTTTGTGAAACCCCCCCCCCCCCAGGGACATTAAGCAAGAGCTAGTGTCGAGCCCAGAATATAGTGACGGTTGCAAATCCCGAGCGTGGACATTAATATGACATCGCGATAACGTCCCAAAGCAAACATCTCCTTGTTGGTTTAACTTGGTTAAGATTTCTAATCTCATTCGCAACGTTTGCAGTCTCTATGGGTCACTACTGAACTACAGCCACTGGGTCGATGGCTTCGTGTAACCTCTTCATCGCCGTGGTTACCATGGACGTCAGCTGCTTGTCTTCGCATTTCACCTCCTGCCAGGGATGGAGGAAAGATGGAAATAAAAGAGAAATTATGAGAAACTTTCGGGATAGATATTACTTGATAGTAAAATTCATTTATCAATCATTTTGAACATCAATGGCCCCAAATGTTCAAATTTCTTATCAAATATTAGGTCAGATTGATTATCAATCATGTTCTATTCATTAGAAAATTTCTGGTG
The DNA here is from genome assembly GCA_037951105.1 of Echinarachnius parma. NCBI lineage: Eukaryota > Metazoa > Echinodermata > Echinoidea > Clypeasteroida > Echinarachniidae > Echinarachnius > Echinarachnius parma. Next base: position 121,634 of record JBAMJV010001781.1, read on the forward strand.
ATAGTACAAAATGTTTATTATAATATATTGGAAGGGAAATAACAAAGGTATTACAATCAATCAACAATTGTGTACCAAAAACAACAAAATATTTAAATTCACATGTGGAAATAAGAGTGCAATGTGAACATGAGAAAACCTAAGGGAATTTATCTACTGAGTGCATTATGGAACGAATTAACAAATTTGAGTATTGAGACTAGTGTGGACTCATCCACAATAATGGCAGAGGGTGGGCGGGTGGGGTGAGGGGCGGGGGGTGCTACGACAAAGATACTAAAATCATTTGCTCGTTCAATTGTTCTAGTCATTACAGTTAACAAAGGGATCTGCCTCGACAGGATATTTATATCCTTTGCAGATCCCCCACATCTACTGTAATACTGTCCACACCACATGTACAACTTACATTTGTATGTATAGTATGTAATTTGCTGAAATTTGTATATTTTGTGTTTTTAGAGATGTGAAATAAAATTGAAAATTGAAAATTGAAAATTGAAAATATATTGCAGAATAAAAGACAATTCTCACCAGTGACTCTGTATTGACAACGGCCTCCTTTCCTTCCACGTTCACGACGAGGTCGTTGGTCCCGGCAAAGTTTGTGACCGTGCTTTGGCCGAACATGTCGCGTAAGAGCACCATCAACCTCTCGCTGAAGACTTGCGTGTCGTTCTTGGCTGGCAGTTGTTTGACTGTTGTAAAATAAAAAGAGAGATAATTATTATAAAGACATAAGGAAGAAATTTACTGTTAACTACATGTCATAAACTCAGCAAATACATATTACATGTTTGAAATATTCAAATTTGGACAGCAGCAATTCTATCAAACGTTTGTTGCATACCTGGGTGTCATTTTTGGCTAGTAGTTGCTTGATAGTTGATGAAAAAGAGGAGAATATATGGGCATGAAACAAACATTACGCACATTTATGATTATGACAAATTATTTTACTTACCCCCTTGTCTTGGCCTATTAACCCGTTCCCATTGAGAATCTAAAATCTCCATAGACTTTGTACACAACCCACCCGGTTCCCGTAGTCAAGGGGTTTATAACAAAGTCTATATTGGGATTTAGGAATCATGAAAGGAAGGCGTGTAACATTGTCCAAAACCTCAAAATCCAATTGCAATTCTAGCAGTTCCCTCATACCTTGTTTCGGTTTTAAAATTTCCATTTCATTCAAAAGATATTTACGATTGAAGTGTTCACATCTGAAATTATCTATGGGACCTTTAAGCCGTGTACAAAGTAAGTGCAATGAGTAAGTGAATATCACTTTGCATTTTCACTCATTTCTCGGCCAAATAACATCCCATTAACTAGAAATTTTTACACATTACTTTCTGGACATATCAGATCACACCAATACATATTTTATTAACCATGCGTCACTTTTTGCACGTGTCAACAAAGTTACTAGATTTCTTTAAGGAAAGGAAAACTTACATTTCTGTGCGTTCGGATCCGATGCTACCCTCACTATGACCGTCATGATGGCATCAGCGTACATATCATTCTCAGCATTGGCAACCCACTGTAGGAAAAAAATCAAATGTAAAAGTATTGAAAAATATGATTATAATAATAATATAAATTATAACAATAATAATAAATATTTGTGTTAAATTGTAGTTAGTTAGTTAGCTAGTTAGTGAAAAAGTGAATACGGTTGTCCCACACAAGGAATCCACTAAAAGGTATATCCTATATGGTTGCCTGTTTGCCCAAGATAACCCAGAACTTACTCTCAGTGGCTACTTTTCAGCCCTGCATCACCTCGTTCGTTCGTTCCCGTCTCCTTAGATCAAGATTAAAATTCCTAAAAATAAGTTCTTCCATAACCTCAAGTGTAACGATACCAGCCGCCGAATCGTGAATCGTGAACACCCTAACATTGATTTTCTCAGTAAGGAATCACATTTTGTGGCCACTACAGGCAGGTTGGCTGCTATAGACTGGTGACCCTTATACACAGGTTTGACTGTAATTACCTCAAGAGTAACGATACCAGCCGCCGGATCGGGAATGATGTTGATTTCCCCGAACACCCTTCATTGATTTTCTCAGTAAGGAATCACAGTTTGTGGCCACTACAAGCAGGTTGGTTGCTATAGACTGGTGACCTCTATACACAGGTTTGACTGTAATTACATACCTCAAGAGTAACAATACCAGCGGCCGGATCGTGAATGATGTTGATTTCCCCGAACACTCTGAGGGCGGGCTTGTCGTTGACGTCTACGTAGTCGATTTCGTTGGAAAGTTGCGAGAGGTAGTGAGTCAGGAGGGATAGGGGCGCCTGGTAGGCGATGCTCTGGCGTTGCGTTACGTTGCTGACGGCAAGATCGGTGTACTCTACAAAAAGATAAGTAAAATAAGTTATCAATATCTTCAACAAAATCGATAAGCTTTAGGATTGGATTTAACGATAAGGTTAAGGATTTGGATTCAAGTTTTGAGTACCGTATTTGCTGGTGTATTAACCGCACCTTTTTTCAAAAAAAAAAAAAAAAAAAAAAAGGGGTGCGGTTAATACACGACCGTATTAACCGCACTTTAAAAAAAAAAAAAAAAAAAAAAAAAAAAAAAAAAAAAAAAAAAATTTTTAGGGGGTGCGGTTAATACACCGGAGCGGTTAATACACCGACAAATACGGTAAGGAAAAAGGAAGTCTCGGGCATCGTTTATTAGACCAAATGGGTATAGATCAAGCAAAGTGGAACTACATGTAAGTACCCTCGTTTAGGAATTTCTTCTGAATGCATGTAGGTGTTTTTAGCAAAACAATAAACCTGTCATATTTAGAAATCGGCTGGTGCCATGATGTAATAATAATAATAATAATAATAAACATTTCTTATATAGCGCATATCACGCCTAGAATAGGGTCTCTATGCGCATAAGAAGGAAGCATGAAAGGATAAGTACAGAGATAGGTAAGAGATGGAAAATAAGAAAGAAGTCTAACACAAGTGACAGTGAAATAATAAAAAAAAAAAAAAAACTAGATGGATCTTCGATTGCGCGCAATCGAAAATTATGCCTCCGCTATCGCACGATTTTAATATCAAGCCCAAATTAACATGCACTGATTTAATTTTTACAAATATTTTTCAAATATTTTGAGTCCTGTGACCTTGACCATATGACCCCAATCTTTGATGGCTCCCTAAAAAACATTCAGGTACCAAGTTTGATTGAAATCTGACATTTAGTTCTTGAGATTTTGGCATTACAAGATTGTTTGCATGTATAATGAGTCCCGTGACCTTGACCTCATGACCCCAACATTTTATGGTTACGTTGACTCTTTATGATACATTCAGGTACCGAGTTTGATTGAAATCTGACATTAAGTTCTTGAAACTTTGCCATTACAAGCCATTTTCGAATACATATTGAGTCCTGTGACCTTGACCTTTGACCCCCAAATCTAATCAGATCAGTGGCACCCCGATATGTACACGCATACCAAGTTTGAAATTGATCCATCAACCGGTTCTTGAGATATCGCAAGAAAAAGGAATTTTTGCACATACATCGAGTCCTGTGACCTTGACCTTTGACCCAATGAACCCCAAAATCTAATCAGATCATTGCCACCCCAATATCTGTACTAATACCAAGTTTGAATTTGATCCGTCAACCAGTTCTTGAGATATCGCGAGAACGAGGCATTTTTGCATATATATTGAGTCCTGTGACCTTGACCTTTGACCTCATGACCCCTAAAATCTAATCAGATCATTGTCACCCCAATATGTACACTCATACCAAGTTTGAAATTGATCCGTCAACTGGTTCTTGAGATATCGCGAGAACGAAAACGGGACGTACGGACGGACGTACGGACGGACGTACGGACGGACGGACGGACGGACGGACGGACGGACGGACAACCCGAAAACATAATGCCTCCGGCCACTTCGTTGGCGGAGGCATAAAAAAAAAAATTATATACATAAATTACTTTAAAAAAAAGTGGGTTTTTAAACTGGTCTTAAACTTTTCAATAGAGTCTAATTGTTTTATGTTTTCAGGGAGATTGTTCCAAAGTGTTGCTGCTGCAAATGCAAATGTACGTGCCCCATAAGATATTGTATTGAATGTAATGGTGAATCCCTGAGAATCCCTATTTTCTTGCCTCACTTGTCATTTACATTATTATATATTTCTGGTCAGTTTCCCTATCTTTGAAACAGAAATGATCTTGTCTTGTTTACCTGAGAGATCGGCTGGTGCCATGATGTGGTAGTTGAAGTTCCGCTTGACCAGAACTCCAGAGATCTTGCCGTTATGTCTCGGTCTACTCGATGCCAAACTGCCCATCACCTGAACAAAAAAAATGAAAAAAGGAAAAAGAAATGCGTTTGTTATAATTATCCTTGGGTAAGTGCCTGGTTTATATAGCTTCTGACTATTCGAGCAATGAAAAGGGTTTCACGGGAACGTCCCCCATTCAAGGGTCTTTGTGGCTCAATGGTTGAGCACCGATCTTGCAATCCGGAGGTCTCGGGTTCTCGGCGAAGCCTATTTTTCTATGCTCATTTTCATTCATTGTTATAAAGCCATACATGATTCATCCCGTATATACACAGGGTGGACACTATGGAGGATGTATGTTATACCAAATAAAATAGGATAAAGTGATCCATAAACATAATATTTTTCCAATAGTGAAATTTGAGACTTCCATCATACACCAATATCATTGAAAGTTTCTTGTGAATAAATGAAAAGTGATATTTTAATAGAAAAGGAACAATGTTTCTCTAGTGAAAAAAGTGAAAATAGACATCAGATTTAATCACCGATTTTTCGCTTGAAGTATCAAAATTTGGATACTCTTGACTACGATTGAAAAGCCATCCGAAACGCATTACAATGAAATCTTTAATATCTCCATAATTAGCGAGACATTTGAAGAAAAACAAAACCCATTTCATGCTTCTGTTACCACATGCCGAAACAAAAGGAAAAAGAGAAGTGTGCAAGTTCCAAGTGATTTTGTTTGAATTTGACAAACTTAATGGATCGCTTTAATGATATGGTGGTGGTTATGATAGCTTTGATGATGATAATACTAATGATGGTGATTATGGTGATGGTGGTGGTAATGATAATGATATCTTTCATGATAATTTGTAATATTGATATTAATAACATTGGGATATTGATTATTTAAAGGGGAATTCCACCCAAGAAATGTGATGTTTGCTATAAAATGAGGTGAATATGAAGAATCATGATCGAAAATCTGAGCCAAAACGGTAGAGCAATAAAAAAGATATGACAGGATGAACTTTGCTCCGAGTTTTAGTATCGTTCGCAATTGCTATCGATCGTGACGTCATTTGCGAGCTGCAGCCATTTTGACTTCTACATGGAAATTTTACAAAATTTAAATTTTCTTCATAACAAAGCAAATTTATGAGCTTACAAATTCCAATGAGGTTGGCCCATCGATATTCTTCTATGAATTCGTGAAAACGAGCAGAGAAAAATTCATTTTTAGCTATGAAAATGAGAAATAAGTGTATTTTCATGTACTAAAACCATGGCGAGTTGCTCGTGAATGATGTTGCATATGGCGGCAATTTTGAAACGATCGCTCATTACTACATGATGTTCAAATAGGTATAACTCCCGTGTTTCTTGTCCGATTTTGATCAAATTTTCACCAATTATTCCTCTTGTTCAGCTTATTCAAATAATGAATGGTTTTTATCAGGCCCGGAATACCGCTTTAACAAAGCATATGTTACTGCTTTGAGCGAGATTTGTAGGTGTAAAACACATTTGGAGGAAAATGATTGCCAAATAAACTAGTTTGAACTGAATTGATTTCTTGACCTACCTTAGCCATCTTCTCTCCCCTAAAGTAAAACTCCACGGGCTGGGTTGTCCTGGGGTTGTGTACTTGAATAGACGTACTTACGTACATACCGAAGGACATCCCCAAAACATATTGGCCCGTATTCACAAAGGAGGTTTGTACAAACCATGGTTTAAACCATGGTTTACATCTATGGAATGCCAATTGTAAACTGATGGAGAGAGAATGTAAATTCCTTACTTGTTAATGTTGATGGTACACATTCTCTCTCCATCAGTTTACAAATTTTGGCATTCCATAGATGTAAAACCACGGTACGAACCATGGTTTGTACAAACCTCCTTTGTGAATATGGGCCAATGCATCCTGCCACTTTGTTAGCGGAGGCATTAAAGCCCAAGACCAGTTTCGGGAAAGTAGCCGAATACATCTATATTGATCAGTATTGTTGAATATGTATTGAAATCGGGCTTGTGTGGTGAAATCCGACCCTAAGCATCGTTAAATACAGAAATATCGGAAGAAATCAATATCCGCCTGTGAAATTCATAAATCCACCGCAAATTCAAATCCGTAAGCGCCGCTAGCGCAGCGGGAGATATCGACAACGACAAGAGCAGCCCGTATAGCGAACAGCCACGTGGTACTAATACACATAGCGTATGGGCGATTCCGCGATGGCGATATCTATCTCATTGAAATAAATATATAATTTCGCAAATATATCAATTAGTAGGCGGTTTCTTGGCCAAATTTGGATAATCCTATATTAGTATAATTATATTCTTTCACATTATTGGTACCGTAATAAGAGCTTCCATTTCATTTTTTTTAGAGGGGGGCGTTTCCAAAACTGGCCTTTACCTTAAAAACAAAGGTATTTGTGATAAAACAGATTTAGAGAACAAATAGGTCCGATTGAATTCGTTTCCTGACCAACCTTTGCCATCTTTTCTCCCCTGAAGTACAACTCCACAGCCTGGGTTGTTCTTGGGTTGTGGACTTGAATGTTGTACTCATCGTCGTCTTCATATTCTCTGAAGATGGCAGCCATCAGTCGACTCATTTCATTCTGTTCACCGTGCACTAGAATCTATGAGAAAAACAATATGATAATTAAATTTATTCTTAAAAGATTCATTTTACAGTTAGTAATAAGTTATAAATAAGTTAGGCTACAAATAAATTGTTGATTTTTTCCTTCTAAACAAGGTAAAAAAATATCAACTTACGATGTGAGGTGGCTTTAGTTCGCGGATGAATTCCGACGTCTGCTCGTAGTCCGTGTGAGCTGAAAACGAGATGTAGTCGACCGACATCTTGAGCGGTAACTTCACTCCACTGAGCGTGGTGATCTCCTCCGGTGATGACATCACATGCTAAAAAAAGAATATGATGTCATACTTGTGTTAGACTACATGTATGTCACAGTATGCAAGGAGTGGAAAAATATCTTGGGGTTGGGCAACTTCAGTCAATGTGATAATCTTAATGAGGGATTTACGCGCATGACAGAACAATTTAATATTGGGGTTCCAAAAGTCAACTAAGTACATTTTGTGGAAAATTCTGTTATTTTTCAAATTTTGTGGAAAATTCTGTTATTTTTCAAATATTTAAAGGGGATTAAATCACAAACTCAAAACTGAATAATGGATCCCTTTTCGAGCAATTACATCAAATGCCAAAAATATAATATTGAAGTTATCCTCTGACTGTGGTCCCCTGTCTTAGACGTTGGACTAATCTTCCTCAGTCTGTAGACATATGAACAATTACTATAGTATCATGATTGGTTTTTCAAATTATATAATTTGTCTGGAAACAAATTGTTCTTAACTTTTTTGTAGAATGGATTACATAAACTATTGCATTTAATTTTAATTCTGGGCGGTGGTTCCCTTAAAACGAATGATTTAAAGGTTAGTACTTTTGCCATGATGCCTTCTACACTGCAGCCAACAATGATGAGACCACATAAACTAAATTACACTGTCTTCATTCCTGTTGGAATCCCATTTTCTTTGCTCATTTTTAATCACATATATTTCTGGTCAGTTTCTCTATATGTTTGAATGAAGTATTTACAATTCATTTATGAGAATATTAATTCTGGGTAGTGGTTCCCTTGAAGAGGATTTAAAGGTACAATGCAAGTACCTTTGCCATGGTACCGTCTACACTGTAGCCAGCGATGATGAGACCACATAAACTATTACACTTTATATACATTGTATATTTCTGGTCAGTTTCTCTATATTTTTGAATGAACTATTTACACTTCATTTAATATAAGAGTATCAATTTTGGGTGGAGGTTCCCTTAAAATGAAGGATTAAAAATAAGCAATATCAAATCATCTTGAATGGTTAATGTGCACACACTTCACTCGCTACAGAGCATTCCTGCGACTATTACAATGTTACAACTTTTACCCTCGTCATAGTGCCTAGGGTATTATGATGTCACAGAAGTCAATAGCTTCTGGCAGGTTTTTTTTAGGGGTTGAAGCTTAGCAGTAGAAAAAAGTAATAGAAAAAATAATATAAAAAATATGACAAAAATGTACATCAAATAGCAACAGATATGTGATGAAGTCATTATTATAGATGAACCAAAGTCAACATGCGTTTTTAATTTAGTCACCTTTAAATGAGTCAAGTGCAATTTCTTCACTCACTAAGGAGCATTCAAGCTACTACACCAATGTTAGAACTTCTAAACTGTAGCCGTCGATGATGAGACTTCATAAACTATTACACTTCGTTCCTGTTGGAATCCCATTAAGTTTCTCTATATGTTTGAATTAATTATTTACACTTCCATTTATAAGAATATTAATTTTGGGTGGTGGTTCCCTTAAAGAGGAGGTTTTAAAGGTACAATGGTAAAATGGAGTATTCTGAGGTAAGTACCTTTGCCATGGTGCCTTCTACACTGTAGCCGGCGATGATGAGACCGTTACGCCGATCGGTGCACCACATCTCAAACAGCTCCCTCGACAGTCCAGATTGCATCATACCGGGGCTCGCCATGACGACCGATGGACCGACGTCGTCAAAGTGATCCATGCCGCGGAGGTTGGAAATGTGCTTGAAGACGAAAGGGTTGCTGACGTTGATCTGTTTCGAGACGATAAATGAGAGCAATCATTAACTGTTCAAAATTTTGTTAACAATGACATCTAGACTACAACCTTCCAGGGCTTCCAATGATGACAGATGGACCGACGTCATCAAAGTGATCCATGCCGAGTAGGTTGGAAATGTGCTTGAAGACGAAAGGGTTGCTAACGTTGATCTGTTTTGAGATGATATGAGAAGAGAAATGATTTGCAATTGCTCGGTATGCATCGTGCAAACGGCTCGCCATGACTACCGATGGACCGACGTCGTCAAAGTGGTCCATGCCACGAAGGTTGGAAATGTGTTTGAAGACGAACGGGTTGCTAACGTTGATCTATATTGAAATAATGCAAGGTTTTGAAGAAAACAATGACATCTAGACTGCAACATTCCAGTGCTTGCAATAATGATGGACAAATGTCGTTGAAATGGCCCATGCCGCAGAGATTGGAGATGTGCTTGAACGTTGATATGTTTTGAGACGACAAAGAGGGAAATGATCAGTGACTGCTCACTGCACTTTCATCAAATGACTTTGTAAACTGAAACTTTTCAGGGCTAGCCTGAGGAAGAATGGGCCCACATCGTCAAAGTGGTTCATGTCTCGAGATGGGCCCGACCATGAATGGGTTACAGGGAAACCCCGTTATAACGAGCTCGCTTATAACGAGGTACCGTTTTTAACGAGGAGAATCCTTTGGTCCCGATTGTTAATGTTTGTTATTAAGACTGCCGTTTATAACGAGGTACCGCTTATAACGAGGTAAAATCGATAGTCCCGACTACCTCGTTATAACGGGGTTTCCCTGTACTAACGTTTATCTGTTTTGAGACAATAAGAGAGAAAATGATTTGTGAATGCCCAGTTACTTTTGACTTCTAGACTTTACCATTCCAGGGCTTGCAATTAGTATAGATGTCACAGAGTTTGGAAATGAACACATGAACATGAACACGTGAACTAATAAAAGACAAATAAATTATGTGACTAGTTTGAAGCAAACCACGCTGAAATACAAAGGAAAAAATACTTTCTGAGTGTAGACCAATACTCATTTAAAGTTTCTTTACGCGACCACAAAACAACCGTTAAGTTGCGGTGGTAGTTTCTCTTTTATTAATAGCTAAATTGTCAAATGTCGTTTAAAATATGAGATTCTGGATTCTGGGATTTCCTGAATGAGGGTTTCGTAATCTACTTTCTGTGAAACATTGAGCATCAGAAATCATGTTTGAATTTGAAGCAGACCCTTTATTCCCTTATTTTTAAATTGCTTCAGCCATGATACAATTACAAATATTTGGTGTTAATTTTGAGAGGGTTTGTTTAGTCCGAATATGACAAATTATATACCATATTAAAAGTAATGCCTTCCACTTTAATTGTCATGCAAAAACAGCACAATAATATTTCCTGACTTATTGGTCGTTTTGTGGTGAATGGTCACATATAAGTTGTTATTACCTGTCTTCTAATCTTCTCATTCATTGCATCGATGTACGTCTGATAAACGGCCATACATTTCTTAGCCAGAGATGAGGCATAGTAGATTGGAATGTCGTGAAGCTCTGGATGATTGGACCAGTACTCATCTGAAGAAATATGAAATGAAATTAAATTGTTTTGAGTTATTGTCAATAATAATAAGTTCAATATTTACAATTGTCATAGTACAGATTAAAGGGACTTAGTAACACTGTCCACATCCTCAAAATAAAATTTTAATTCTAGTGGTTCCCTTATACCTTGTATTCGTATTAACAATAAAATCATGGGACAGGTTTCGGTTTTTCAAATTTCCCTTTCGTTACAAAGATATGTATGATTGAAGCATGGATAGTACTAGAAGATTCAGATAAGAAAAATTCTGGGCGAGTTTGAGTTTTTCTTCCGTGTACAAAGTGAGTGCAGTGAGTTACTGAATATCACTTTGCATTTTCGCTCATTACTTGGCCATACAATGTCCATTTGACTTGAAATTTTCACACAATACCCTGTGGACATATGAGATAAAAACAATATACATTGCATCAACCATTCATCACCTTTTGCCCATGTCGACAAAGTTACTAGATCCCTTTGAATTAAAAATGCAATAGAAAGTATTGACAAAAGGGGCTAACAAAATAGCACAGTGCTAATCGAGGTTAGTCCCCAAAATCATGATCAAAGTAAAAATTACATAATTATTTGAACCGCCAGGGTACCGTCGCAGAAAGAGATGCAATCGATTGCAAAGTTGCAATTAATTGCAAGTTCGAAAATTTACGCATTTGAACCAATCAGATGTGCGCATTTGGTCACATGATCTTATGACTTACGATTAATTGCAAATTTACAATCGACTGCATCTCTTTTTGCGATGGGGCTATGGAGTGTCAAAATTTGACAGACATGACACTAGTGCAGTCACAGCTATCAGTCACAATTTTAGAAATGAACTATTTTGCCTTGTTGCCAAGTCGGGTAAAAAATCTTTCAAATACTAGTTGCCCCAAAATAGAGTTTGATGGCCCCAAGCATAGAAAATCATTAACAAACTTTTAGAATCGGTTTGCCCATTAGGGCTAGTGGAATGCAGTATCCCTGAAATGTAGTGGCCCCGAGCCAGCAGGGCTGTGTTAATTTTTATCATTGTCTTTTATTTGCTTATTTTTGTATCATTTTACACAACCAAATATATTTTTGATATGACTTTCTAAAAATAAGCAGTGGCTCCAATGCCCTTCCAAAATCTAATCAGCTAATCTTTGTGTTAATCTGTACTGTTTTCTTCTATTTAGTAGAAATTAATTTTTTGGTGGTGGTTCCCTTGAACTTACCAAGAATGAGTAGTAGCTCCTGATAAATGCTGGAGCCAACCTGGTCTGGTGAAAATTAGCTTGGTGCACCTATAGGGTTGCCCGCCGCTAGTATGCTCCCCGGGGAGTTGAGAATGTGTACAAGATAATTGTGTGGGTCTGAACCGTACCAAATGACCAGGGGTACCAAATGACCAGGGGTAATAACAAGCGCTTGGAGGCTGTTCTGCATTAGGCGCAATATAAATACAATCTATTATCATTACACTTGTTTTTATACTAAACACAGGTTTGACTGAGACTATAGGTTATGGTTATGAAACCTATAGATAGAGGTCAGGCGAGTGTGAACATCGGCCGCTTTTATTTGACTTACCAAGAATGAGCAGTAACTCCTGTGCCCTTCCGAGAGCGAACACCGGAATGAGACAGCGCCCTCCCCTGTTGACGATGTCGTGCACCGTGCTCGTGAATCTCGCCTCGCGGTCCTCTCGCTTCTCATGGATGTGCGTGCCATATGTTGATTCCTGTGAAAATAAATAAAACAATTTAAAGTGCGCCATAATAACAATAGTAAATTAACATTAAAGGGGACTACCAGGCAACGGAAAACACATTACTTTATGTTTTGGTACCATTTTTTGATATCAAATAGTTAACCAACATTTTGCGAAGGGTTGTGTAATTCATAAACAAAGCAATTAATTTCCACCACTTACGGAACCACTACTATTTCCTGGTTCCATACGGGCCAACCATTTGCGAGTGCGCCAATGCTATTCATGCGTACGTTGGTAGACAATAGATTCCCGGGCGATTCCCGCTCTGCACACATTAATTTTCGCAATTCAGACTGCATGAACGCATGCTTTAGAATGGTGATGTGTTTTCCAATTATATATTTTTTTTCTGGAAACATATTTTTGTGAACTTGTTGATGGAATTGAATACTAAAGATGATACCTTTCTTTAATAAGAATATTATTTGTGGGTGGTGGTACCCTTTAATATAGCGCTTTATACTAACATTGCTGTACTATGTACTGTAATTACCCTAACTTTAGCCATCATAATAATATAATCATATCACAATTAATTTTTAGACAAGATGTTTGAAGCATTCAATTATAGTTCCTTTTATAAAGCAGACATGCAGAAATATTTTTAAAATATGGTCATCATCATAATCATCATCATCAAGAAGATGTACACTTACCGTGATGAGAATATCTGGTTTGACGTTTGGTATCTCTGCTTGCATCAAGTGCCTGTCTTCTTGCCGGGAGAAGTCTCCTGTGTACAGGATCTGAAAACAAAACATGTGAGTTGAACAACATCAATTGCTTCATGCCTGACACCATAACAATCTATCTAAGACACATTTGCACATCTCTACATCTCATAATCAAACTGCACTCTCCCAACACTTTCTTGATCTAGCCATACATGCAAGCATAGAAGCATGTACAGCAGTAGCAATTTACAGAATTAACATACCTTTACACCTGCAATCTCTATGAGGAACATGCAAGCACCTAGCACGTGTCCTGCATGGTAGCATGTGAAGCGGACGCCACCGAGATCCATCTCCTGATGGAAGTTGACGGTCTCTATCCTATCCATGCTGGCCTGTAGATCCGCATCCACGTACAGCATGCGCTCCGCAGAGAGGTTGCTATAGAAACATGAAACAAAAGCAAAGTTCAGTTAAAACGTGCATATAGACTTATAAATCATTTATCAAATCACGCTTCATTACAAGACCAGTGTTGACAGTCTCTATCCTGTCCATATTCGACTGCAGATCCGCATGCGGATATTCTAATCCACATTAATCCCTGATAATCACTGGACTTTGACATAATCCAACAGGTTCCAATGGTAGATGGCCTGTAATGCATTTGTCATTGAGGTTAATATGGACATCTTTCCAATAAAAAGAAAGTCAAAATATGAATAAATCATGGATTATAATCCTTTTTAATCTTTACTAATCCAATCCCAGATAAGCACCTGACTTTGACATAATCTGATAGGTTCCAATGGAAGATGGCTGTGGTTGCATGTGGCATATAAATCTTTCCAATTACTAGTAAAACAAAGCCAAAATATGATTCGATCATGGATTATAATCCATTTTAATCTTTTTAAATCCACATTAATCCCAGATAATCACCTGACTTTGACATAATCCGACAGGTTCCAGCGGTAGATGGCCTTGGTTGCGTGGGTCATGAAGACTCTCCCTCTGAACTGTGTGTTCTTCAGAAAGTATGGCAAGGCACCGCAGTGGTCCAGGTGAAAACTGTATATTGTAAAGAACGGAATCATCATTTCATATACGATCATCAGCTCTTCATAGTTGGAACATTTACTTAGTTTTCTTACTTATTATAGAACCAAATAAAACTACAGAAAGTATGGCAAGCCACCGCAGCGGTCCAAGTGAAAACTGTATATTGTAAAGAACGGAATCATCATTTCTTATACAATCATCAGCTCTTCATAGTTGGGACATTTACATAGTTTTCTTACTTACTAGAGAACCAAATAAAACTAAAGAAAGTATGGCAAGGCACCGCAGTGGTCCAAGTGAAAACTGTATATGTAAAGAACGGAATCATCATTTCATATACGATCAGCTCTTCATAGTCGGGACATTTACTTGCCTATTAGTTTTCTTACTTACTAGAGAACTAAATAAAACTACAGAAAGTATGGCAAGCTACCGCAGCGGTCAAAGTGAAAACTGTTATATAAAGGAAGGAATCATCATTTCATATATACAGTCAGCTCTTCATAGTTGGGACATTTACTGATTTGTTTGCCTATTTATTTATTTATTCATTAATTTTCTTACTTACTAGAGAACTAAATAAAACTACAGAAAGTATGGCAAGCCACCACAGGGGTCAAAGTGAAAACTGTAAATAGAGAAAGGAAACGCCATTTTGTATTATTTAGCTCTTCATAGTTTTGAATACTTGTGACTGGCTATATCAAAACCCACCACTTGTCGGTAATTACATTTTGCAGTTATGGGCCTTCCAAAGATGAAAATTAGTCACATGGGCCGAATGAACATTTTGACATAACTAGCAAGATAAACTAGTAGCTCCGAAAGACAAGACCGAGAAGAAGAACGCTACGGGGGTGGTGTATATGATTCCTTGCCAAGGACAGACAATGAAAGGCATCTGCAAGGAATCATACATCGGAGAAACAGAGCGATAAATCAAGACAAGGTTTTTGGAACATCGACGCCCCAGCTCGTATGCATCGTAGGTATCACAACACATCCATATCGAGTCTCCTGGCCATCAAGTAAACTTGAAAGAGGTCAGCATCTTGGACAGGGAGGCTCGATACTTCGAGAGAGGGGTGAAGGAAGCAATCTACATCCGGGCCTTTCAACCTTCACTGAACCGAGACGGGGGGCGATACAAGCTACCGAATGTCTACGACCCGTTGATCGATCGTTACGTCACGAAAGGTCAAGTCGGGTCACATCGCTGACGAAGGCTGTAGATGACAGCCGAAAATTTCGGAGGTAAATATTTGTATTGTGATCAAAAGTTTAAAATAGATTTCATATTAACTACCAATACAGATGAACTTTCATAGTAATAGCAAGATAAACGTTTGCTCTTTACAATGCAACAAAAATCAACTCGAAAAATTAATCCAGTGCGGAGCTATTTCAGATTTTGTTAAACAACTCTTTATGGTTTTAATACTGATAATACATGAAACGTCAAAATCTCAGTTTCAAATCAACAACATTATGAAAGAATTGTTTCGGTTGGAAACTGAGTTTAGTCAATTACAAGAGATCCCTCTAACCCTATGTTACATCTGTTTTTGAACTTTGACACACAAGTACTTACAGGCGAATGAGCAGAGGGTCAATGGTTCCATACTTAATGTACAACATGTCTCAAAATTAATTACAACGGGACTTTCTGCAACGATAACTTTAAAGATAGTAGATCAATCAGAACGATATTTCAGGGTATGAAACTATAACTTATTACCTACATCTTGCAGAAAACCCTATTTGATTTGCTTCAGTGGTCATGGAGAATGAGGATCTTTTGTCAATCATGTCAGATGTCCCTTCCCTCCAGGTTTTGTAATGTAAGGAGACGTGTTGTCCATTGTGTTCACGCGTTATGAACGAAAATGGACACATGACATGATTGACAAAAGATCCTCATTCTCCATGACCACTGAAGCAAATTGAATAGGGTTTTCTGCAAGATGTAGGTAATAAGTTATAGTTTCATACCCTGAAATATCATTTTGATTGATCTACTATTTTAAAGTTATCGTTGCAGAAAGTCCTGTTGTAATTAATTTTGGGACATGTTGTTTTTAAAGAGGAAATAAACAATTAGTTTGATCAATATGAACAAAGTTAATACATCTATTTAACCTTAATGCCACATGTATTGTTTTTTTTTCACTGTAACCTTTGACACAGGAAGTACTTACTGGCTGACGAGCAAGAGGTCAATCTCCTCCGGGTCGATGAGATCAAAGTATGGTAGGGAATCCATCCCAGCTATGTATTGTACATCTATAGACAATGCATGCACTATCATGTAAAAAGTGCCTGCTAGTCATGCATTGTCTATGCATTGCTGACAACACACAATAGTATGGTAATGTGTGTATGACTACCCTATGAAGCCCTTTGACACAGGAAGTACATAGTATTTGCACTGTAACTTTTGACACGGGAAGTACATCTGTATTTGCACTGTAACTTTTGACACAGGAAGTACTTACTGGCTGACGAGCAAGAGGTCAATCTCCTCTGGGTCGATGAGATCAAAGTATGGCAGGGAATCCATTCCATCTCTGCCGGGGTGGATGCCGCAGTCCATCTAAACAATCATTACAAAATAAAAACAAAATATTTCTTTTAATTTCTATTTTTCTATTTGATATCAAGTTAAAGTGTTGTTTGTGAACATTGATAAGGATTGTACTTTTAATGTTTCTATTCAATAATAATAACTTGTTGTTGTTTATGAAGCTTGTACATTTTAAAGCACTTTACACAATTGTTATTATCCTTATCAACAGATTATAATTCCAGCATCCACACTAACTTTTCTTTCAACATGCCCATTTGGGCAAGTTAAATCAATAATGTTCAAATTTGACTTGCCCTGAACACAAATTTACTTGCACATGAAAAGCAATGTGAAAAAAGCCAATTAAAGGGAATTCAGAGGGTATATATTCGACACGTGGATCCATATTGCGCACTTTTACGCACGGTACGTAATCCCCATTGGCTCAGTTATAAGTAGCGATCGCAAACTGTCCCACTTCACGAAGGCCCGAATCGCGTTCAGAATATTTGTACTAGTCGAATCATGGTCGAATGGAATTTCATCAGAGATGTTTACGAGCGAAACTATTACGTAACACGCTAAACTGCACCGACTTCAAAGTGCCGAGCTTTTTAATCTTATCAGCGATTGCCTCAGGGCTCAGGTGACAGCTCGAGCAATTCGCTCGGTATATAGATACCAGCTGTGTGCTGCATGCAATTTCATAAAAAGCACCGCTCGTCGATTTGATTCAACACATATCGTGAGTTTACCTCGGGAGATTACGGTGGAGTACGAGTTGGAATTTGCTGACTACCCATTCTAACCCACGCATATCCCTTTAATATTATTTTGCTAGGTAGCTCAATCTGCTTGGCAAATTTCTCACGGTTTCACGGTTGGATCTGTTGATAAGCTCCTATAGGAACATCACTCAACTGAGGTGTGATAGAGGTCAACTGGAGGAGACCGCTTCAATCAAGCTTGCTGTTGTTTAATTTATGTTTAAAAGTCTTGGAGTCTTTAATTGATATCAATGAGTAGGGTAATGTGTTCCAGTCACGTGCCGTGTTTGGAAAAAATGTCTTCTGGAAGCAGTTGGTTCTTGAGAATGGTACACTTAGTGAGAGTGGGTTGTGGTTCCGCGTTGATGTAGCGTTTTGGTCTCGTTTGTTGAAACAGAGATGGCCCTCCAAAGGTAGATCTACGTTATTATGGATGATCTTGTGCATCATGACGAGTCTGTTTGCACGCCTTCTGTCCTGGAGTAGTGGGAAATCCAGGGACTTCAGCATCGCTGTAACTGAGCTCTCACGGTTGTAATCGTTAAGGATGAACCTAGCAGCTCGTCTCTGGACAGCCTCCAACTTCTGTATGTTGTTCTTTGTATGAGGATCCCAGACAGTGCTACAGTACTCGATGTGGGGGAGAACCAAACTCTTGTAGGCCTGGACCTTCAATTTCTGTGGGGCAGCTCCTAGATTACGCCGAAGAAATCCAATCATTCCATTGGCTTTGGAGACTGCTTTGTCGACTTGGGTATTCCATTTTAAGTCCGAAGACAGGGTGATTCCTAGGTATTTATGATTGTTGGAGCCTTGAAGCGTGTGCCCTGAAAGCTTGTATGAGAAATCTATTGTGGTTTTACGTCGAGTGAATCGTAGTACGCTACACTTGTCAGGTTTGAATGACATAAGCCATTTAGATGACCACTTCTCGAGGATCTTCAGGTCCGTTTGGAGAGTTCCACAGTCATCCGATGAGGATATGGGATTGAAGACCACACAGTCGTCTGCAAACAAGCTGACTCTGCATTTAATTCCGTCCGGAAGGTCGTTAACGTACATCAAGAAAAGAAGTGGGCCGAGAACTGTGCCCTGAGGCACTCCTGATAGAACCTCTGCTGGTTTGGATGATGTTCCTTGGATAACAACAGTCTGTTGTCTTTTAGTGAGAAATGAGGAAATCCATTGGTGGAGTGATCCGTTAATACCGTATTGGCTGAGTTTGTGGAGTAATCGGCGATGTGGGACTGTGTCTCAAGATTGCTTCTAGATAAGGAATTGCATTTTCTCTCAAAATTGAACAGTTGCCTGATTGGGCAACCAAATTAGACTATTTATGAAATTTTACTTGCCCGACATACATTTTTATGTTTAGCTTAAATCAGCCTCAGGCCACCACACTTCATTGATGGTTTCTTCCATGGGCAACCAAAAATATCATAATTTGTTACGTTTTTCTTTGTTTTGGGCCTACAGATTGAGGTTTCAGGCATCTAAGAAATAGAGTAATCTTGAGTTTACTTGCCTGATTAGGCAACAAGACAAAAACGTTAATTTTAAGCATTGCTTAACACTCCCATATTGATGACGCACAGTACCGTCATGGAAGAAAAAGGTCAGTCACAACACTGACCCATGCATGTGTGCGTCCTAGTCAGTCACTTTACCAATACCATGGGTGCGTCACAAGGTTCGTCAATAGGACCAATAGGACCGTCATTTTCATGAAACGGTGCGTCACAATTTTGACTCAAATATGCGTCAATGTTTCCTAATGGCGAGTCACTTTTTCTGCACTAACCTTTTTCTGTACTGGCTCATTCAGCTCAGGCAAGTAAAAAAAAAATGAAATTTTACTTGCCCCAATATAAAATTTTACTTGCCCTCTTACTTCTAGATGAGATTAACACATTTGACAAATTTTACATTGTTCTCTTGAAATTGAACAATAATTTAGTTGCCCGATTGGGAAAGCAAAGTCGACAATTTATGAAATATTACAACACCAATTTTTACTTGCCCCGGGCAAGCGGGAAA
Organism: Echinarachnius parma; assembly: GCA_037951105.1. Taxonomy (NCBI): domain Eukaryota; kingdom Metazoa; phylum Echinodermata; class Echinoidea; order Clypeasteroida; family Echinarachniidae; genus Echinarachnius; species Echinarachnius parma. The sequence goes on from JBAMJV010001781.1 coordinate 141,075, forward strand.
GTGGATGATGATTCAGGGGGAAAAAATGTTGATTTTTCGGGGGGCTTGACCGAGCCTGTGGCTTAGCGGTTAGAGTGTCCGCCTCATGCACGGGAGGTCCCGGGTTCGAATACAGACCGGGTCATACCAAAGACTTTAGAAATGGTACCTTCTGCCTTCTAGCCAGGCGCTCGGCATTTATAGAATGGAGAAGGGAAAGTTAATCAAGGTATGAGTTACCAGAGGACTGGCCCCCTTCTGACTGTAGCTTTCGCTACATTTTGTAGACGTGTGGCCTAGGGCCAATGAATCGGAGATAGGTGCCGCCTTATGTGCCAAAATTGGCACGGGAAGGACTTTAACTTTTTAACTTTTCAAGCTTGCTTGCATATATGCCATAGTGGAGTGCTTTGCTTACCATAATCTTTTTGCCTTTGAATTCCAGCATGATGCATGATCTTCCCACTTCTTGACCGGCTCCTCTGTAAAAAGAAATAATAATAGTAATGTTTGCGATTTATAAAGTGCCTAATACTAGGCTAATATGATTGATAATCTCTAAGCGCATAACATTATTACCCCAGTCAGTGGACCCACACTCACAATCAATTCACACGTAACGTGCACTTTCTTCTTCTCCCTTGGCCTTGGGAGCAATGCATTCTGGCAGCCATATGGCGCACTCAATCAACAATGGTATACAAAGTTACAAACTTTAACAAATCAACTATGTAAAAAGGCGCCAACACATGATATTTATCTAGATGTAGTCACGATTAGTCACAATCACATATTTTACAAACATTTTCTGAATTTCATGAAAATGTTATCCCTTTTTTCCAATTTCTGCAAACATTGTCAGTCAGTCCTGAAAATTGAAACCCATTAATGTTAATGATTATCACAAACTTATGTCAGACTGAGCTGAGTCTGTCATTACTTTAAACGGTTCGCTCATTGATTATAAATTGAGTCGAATTTGGTATGATTGTGAAGGTAATCTTGTACTTAACAAGCCTCGAGAAATTTTTGAATTTTTAAAATTATTTTTAAATCGAAATTGAAAATGAGAAAAATTCTCCCTCCAAACCAGGCCCAAATTCACCCCGATCTCGCCGCTTAGGTCGATGACGTGTGACGAGGGGGTGAATTCTCTGCTATATCGCGGTATACATCAGTTTGCGTGCATTATTTTGTTTACAACGTCCATCGCTCGCTCGTTTTGCAACATCGGAAATGAAGAAACAAAATTCTAGAATTGCCCAATGTTAGTGTAAAAGTAGATATTTTACCGTATGAGTGGTTATTTTCCCAAAATTAGAGATTTGTTTGACAAATTGAGAGACGCAAATTGAACGTGCCTCGAAAAAAGAAATGCCCGTCAGTTGAATGATACGAACACGCACTAGAGTTTCAACGGCACCGCTCCGCGAGACAGGCTGTGCTCTATAGCTATACCTAGCTAGCTGCACGCCAACTGCCATGACTGCCTTGTAAGTAATTGCACTTTTAAAATGCTCCGAAAAGGAACGAAAATGCAAGATTATTACGATCACACCTATTCTAGACTATCTCTTATTTTACTTACATGTTTGCAGGGCTTTTAAAACAAAATACGAGAACAATTACCTGCAAAAACAGCTGATAATAGTGCACTTTACGCGAGCTGAATTGAAGCGAGCTACATACACTGCACTAGCCGCTATTATATTACATGCATTGTCCACCGCATACGCGCACGGTCGAGGCTCTCCACGTATCATGCATGCTGCCGGCGAGTATGATTCAACTCGCAGACTAGGTGATTTATTTACCTATTTTTACTTTATCAGACACATTAATGAATAAAAGAATAACTTTACAATGAATATAAACTGTTGTTTTATTAGTTCAAACAGTTTAAACCACCATAATTGTATAGAAAAGAGTTTAAACAACCACGGAATCCCCGGTATAAAGGGGTATAAATCCGGTATATAATGTGGTAGAAACCGAGGCTTCTGATTGGATAACCCCTCGCTCTACGTCAGTACAACACACCCAGCTATCGGACCCCACTCGTAGCTGGATTGTGGTTTTGAAGCAGCGTTTAGTATTTTCATTTTTGTTTTAATTTTCGGATGTGCGAGTACTTGGAAAGTGATATTTTCATTTTCTGTATGATTTGAACTTTTTGGAAAGATGAAACTTGGCTTATGTTGCTTTTTCTTTGAATAAACACTTTAATACTTATATGAACAATCATCTGTATTAATTGGCAAAAAGGGGCCGGTAAATATGAGAAAAAACAAAGACAAACTAAATAGTTACAATTTCTACATAATTCTGAAATATGTATATTTCTTTTAATATTTTGCTCTTTTTTAAAATTTGAGTTTGACTTTTGTTTTAAAATTGAGTTGACAGATATTGTCCACACATAGGTTCATTACATTCAATAGTGTTGTGCGGAGATCCTCCTCTTCCGCCCGCTGCACTATCCAATGCCATGGAAACAATTTTTTTTCCCGGCTGATTTCTCCCTCAATTTACCAGCAAATGCAAAAAAACTTTTGTTTATGTGATCCAAAATTCATATATACTTTGATAATAATTACCGACTTTGTTGTTTTGAAGACCGCAAAATGTAGAAATAAAATGATTATTTCCTTACCGACACATCTACACTGTACAATGGTTCTGGGGGAACCATTTACCTTACACTAGTGCTAATCGCGGTCGAAGCAACTTTTACGTTTTTTCTCTCTCACATACCTTCTCTTTCTCACTTCTTTTGCGCTGTAGCAATACATGAATGGAGTGTGGCAGTTTTTTATTATTTGTTATTATATAAATGCGAATACAATACGTTCTGCTATACTCACCAAATCTGCATTTTCAGCGGGAAAATTTTGTGACTCCGTCTTCCTTCGGGAATTGGCAGGAAATGGCCGCGTACACACGCCACCTATGGCTGGCTATGGCATACATATCGCGCGGTACGGTAGCTCTATATCGATATCATGTAAACATGAAAGTTCGTTTACTAGTCTTTTACAAAGCGTACTTGAATGTATGTTGGTAGCAGAGCGTGATGACAGGCTTCACATAATTACGGCGTTAATAGTCAACGTCTTGATGGAAGATCAACATCCGATCTCGAATGGTCAACACTCGAAGAGACCAGCGTCACGTAACTAACATCGCCAGGCAATGCATTGTCTCGCATGTACGTAATTGTGGCGTAGAGAGCGCACTCTGACTCGGACCAGAAAAATACTGAGTCGCCATTTAACACAGGAAGCATGCTAGAAAGAGGCTTGATACGTTGATGTATCTACGAAAATGGGCTAATTTCTACCTTTTTGCCAATATTTTCCCAAATTAAAGTGCCATCAGGAGTAAAATGGTGAGTTAATGCATTCAACATGTTTCTTAGAGTATGAATGTGAAGCATAATTTTCATGCTTTGGTTGTGCAAACTTAAGATAATTTTCGGAAGATGTAGTGCATGGTTCCCTTACGTTCATACCACGTAAGTGAATGGCAATGAGTGTATGTGTGCTTACCGATGCGTCCTAAAACACGGCGGTCAACTGTTGAACCGGCAACATGTACGAATGGCCGGTATTGTTATCTCCAGCGCATTAGCATATATTGCGTGTAAATGGTTCACCTGAGTGAACCATTTAGGGGAGGCGAGTTAGCTCAGTCGGGAGAGCGTGCGGCTCCGACGCGAGAGGTACCCGGTTCGATCCCTACCATCGGATATCGGACAATGCGTTTTTCCATCACGCATAAAAAAATACGAGCTAACTCCCGTTGTGTGTTATCGCCCTCCCCGGCCGTGCTTCCTACGCAGGAAGAGGATTCGCGGAAAAAACACTCCGTCCCTCGGGTAGGACGATAAATGGAGGTCCCGTGTATGAGACAGTCACACCTCATGTACGCTAAGAACCTAGTCAACTTCTCGAAAAGAGTAGGGTGTTAACCCGGTTGACTAGTACCCTGCAAATCACAACCAAAAAGAGTTGAAGTTTATAATAGATTAATGAAGAGAAGACCGGAAAGTCTACAGGAGAAATCCTTCTATTTCCGTATATTGATGATGATGATGATTTACTTTGTACTTGTAGATCATGTGACATTGTCCATCAATTCAATTGAATATTCATTGCAAACTTCTAAAAGACTAATGTCTGCTTCAGATACTCTGCAAATTATGTGCGACAAACCCAAGCAAAAGGCTTCCGTAAGAAATTACAATACTAGCCTACTTTAGACGTGAAAACTTCTGCAAATGTAACTTTTTTGTGTAAATAAGCAAAGTGCAATATAACCTAACCAGGCGCCGTAGTACGGCGCCTGGCATACTGAGGTGTGTATACCGTGATGGTAACACTTGATAGGCTTTAACGGCAAACACACTTATAAAAAAAATATATATATCATACTTTAAATAACATATCTCGGTTCATACTTACGAATTATGTTATGCATGGACATCAATGATCCAAATTGCAAAACGTCTGATGCTCCATTCGTTTGATTTATCCTGAAATTTACTATAAAACTGGCAAGATTACAGAAGTGACGAAAATGGTATCCGAATTTGTTCGCTGCAAGCAATATCAGGTGATCAAAAACTTGTCGGCAATGCACCCCCTGTACCCGATCAACCGATCGCCCCGCGCATGCGCTATGCATTGCCGACGAGTTTTCGGTCACCTGACATTGCATGCAGCAAACAAAGACGAAGGAAATAATAGTCATCATCATCATCATCATCAATTTGAGCTAAGTTATCATTCTTTTGCAACAATTTAAATAGCAAGCAAGGTAGGTTGAATGTTTAATTAATGTCTAGAACTAAAAAAAAAATAATAATAATAGATGGAAAGTTCTTGAAACCACCCGTCGGCAAATTTCCTACAAATTTTTTAACGTTTCGTCTTCACAGCGCCGTCCTACGGACGGCGCTGATCACAGTTAAGTGCAATATAGCTACACCGTTGCACACAAATTTATCAATAGGTGGGGCAATGATTTATTCAAGCCCCAAATCGCGACTGGATTGTTCTGAATGTTAACAGATAAATAAGTAAAAATGGAAAATAACGACTTACAATGGTCGAACGATGAGCCGATCGCTTTCCTCTTCAGGAATCTGAGAGTCTGGCTTGCGTTTGGAAGCCATTTTACAGGGTATCTTTCAAAATAAACAACACAAACACTACTTTCGCATGCTGATTTATTTTTTGAAGTACCGCCCTCTATCGCTACAAATTAACGCATTATAATGCTACGCGCTAATATATAATGCATAATGAGAGGAGCGTTTTAAAGGAGGGTTTGATTCCCGGCTTTGATTCAGGTTTATAGCTTTAAATATGTGCCTTTATTGATATACCAAACTCTTTTTTTCAAAGAAATCCTTAAGTTGGAAAAAAAGATAAATTTCATGCAACTTTTTTGCTTTATTACGCATCGGCGTTCCATGCTCCTTAAAAAAAGTCATTTATAGCAGAGCGGGAATGTGCGCACTTGTCACCCGATTCATGACATCACATGCAGACCGCAACGCGGAGGAATGTGCATTGTTTACATGCAGAGCCTATGACTTGCTTGTAAAACAAACTCGTTTTTGCTTGTAAATTGAGGTTTTACTGAAAATGCTTAAGAATTGCTAAGAAATGAATTGTAGCAGGATGCAGCTACACATCTGAGTGTATATCGTCCATGATATAAACCTGAACAAATGTTTGCAAATATTGAAACAAATGGAAATAATATCTCTGTGTCAACGTGAGTATTGCACTCAGCGTGTACGTCTATGACCGAGCTAAACTGCGATTGCCTGCAGGTGACGTCACAAAGATGACGTCATTTTTTGTTCGCCCGGGACTCAGTTTTTTTACGGGGGTTCCGAAAGTGAATTTACAAGTTGATTTTTTTATTTTACCGGGTTTTCCCACGAGGAAAATATGTTTGTATTAGTAATCTTCATGAAAATCTACCTTAGATACAGTAAAACCCAATTTTGAGGCAGTTTTCTTGTCACCATACCTTTAAAGGTAAAAGGCCAGTTTTGGAAACGTCCCCCTCTCAAAAAAAATGAAAATTGGAAGCTCTTATTACCAATAATGTGAAATAATATAATTGTACTAATATAGGATTATCCAAATTTGGCCAAGAAACCGCCTTCTAATTGATATATTTGCAAAATTATAAATTGATCTAGGGCCGGATAGATATCGCCAACGCGAAATCGCTCATACGCTACGTGTATTACGACCACGAGGTGTAGCGCTATACGGGCTTGCGGCTAGCTTTCCGATATCTCCCCCAGCGCTAGCGGCGCTGAGAGGTCTGAACAGATGCGGGTATTATAATTTCAGATTTGTCCGACCACTTCCCAGTATATATGCGAAGGTGTCCTTTGATAGAAGTTTTTGTAATATTTTGAAATAGATATGTTAGGAGAAGTAATCCTACCAGAATTGCTAAATTGAGAGACGAGTTACTAGCAACTGATTGGAGTGAAGTATTACAAGATTATGATGTTGATAGCTCATATAATACATTTTTGAATATATTCTTTTTGTTGTATGATAAAAATGTACCCTATAGGCCTATGTAAATGTAATAGCAGAAATCGGAAAACAACCCCTCGGTTGCCGTGGATTACTAATTCTATATTGAGGTCAAAAAAATAAGTTGTACTATAAGTAAGTCTCAGTCTTCTCAAAGGAAATATAGTATTTATCGAAATACTCTTACTTCCGTTTTACGTGCTGCTAAGAAGCAGTATTATCTTGCTCAATTTCAGGCGACACATAATAATACTAAAGGGACATGGAAAGTGATAAGGAATGTTTTTAAGCCAAATCATAAAACGTCTGGTGTAAGTAAAATAAATATTGCTGGGAATGTAATTGATGATCCGGATGTTATTGTAGACAAATTCAATGAATATTTTTGTAATATTGGCCATAATTTGTCACGTGTTATTCCTGAGTCTCAAAAACATTTCAATCTTTTTTAGGAAACCCTAATCATAATAGTTTATTTGTAATGCCAGTAACTGTTGAAGAATTGCTTGATATTGTACATTCCTTGAAGAATAAGAAAAGTCCAGGTTGTGACCATGTAACAAATGAGTTGGTAAAAAAATGTAATTGTTGGTATTGTACAACCTCTCATACATATATTTAATTTATCAATAACCACTGGTTGTGCCAATTTTTAAAAAAGGGTGATGCCCTTATGTTAAATAATTATCGTCCTATTTCTTTGTTAACTTCATTTTCTAAAATTCTTAAAAAGTTAATGTATACCCGGACAATAACATTTTTAATGAATGCTAATATTTTGTCTAATTTTCAGTTTGGTTTTCGTGAAAAACACACAACAACCCATGCAATTTTACATTTAGTGGATCCAGTGCCTTAGATAGTCGCATGCATACTGTTGGTGTCTTTTTAGACTACTCTAAAGCTTTTGATACTGTTAATCATGATATTTTATTAAATAAACTGGGCCATTACGGTGTAAGGGGAAGAGCATTAGATTGGTTTAGGAGGTACTTAATAGATAGGAAACAGTTTGTTCTTTGAATGGAATTGATTCAAGTATGCGGGGCGTCACCTGTGGGGTACCACAGGGATCCCTTCTAGGCCCGCCTTTGTTTATTGTGTATATAAACGACTTTCAGCTTTCCTCAAAGATGTTATCATTCATTTTATTTGCAGATGACTCAAGTGTATTTTTCTCTCACAAAAACCCTCAAACTCTTTTGCAGACTGTAAACTAATGTGACTTTGTGGATTCATGCAAATAAGTTGTCTTTAAAGGGATAGTTGAGTTTTGGTAGAGAGGGCGCTAGACTACTTTTTTTGTGAGGTAATGAAAAACTGAGTGTAACATTTGAAAGAGCATAATATTTAAATAATAAAATCATCTTTGTTTGATCAAAATCGCTTCAGAGACGGCTGAAATATCCATAAATATAACAATTTGTAATAAACCTGGGGCCCCAGGTTTATTAGAGAATTTTGAACCAGCCGTTAAAAATTCAAAAAAATGCTTCCTCTTTTCAAAAAGTAACACAATAGGTAATTAAATAGTTGTTGGTTATTTCTCTATCTAATCACTATTTCAACAAAGCATCACATGCACAATATTTTATTCAAAATGGTTGAAACCGATGAGTGTTTATAGAGCGCCCTCTTACGTTTTAACAGCTATTTTTAAATGATAACATGATCTTTACTACGTCATTTGTAATTTTGTGTTCCTTTCTAGTTATAACTATTAGTTTGTAATGTCATGATGCAGGTTTTGGTTACTAAAATTCAGTTTCACCAAAACTGTACTCTCCTTACCAGAACTCAACCATCCCTTTAAATCTCAACAAAACTAACTATATGCTTTTTAGTAATTCCATGAGTATATTGCCTGGAAATGTAATGTTTAATGGTGTTGAAATGGTGACACGACATATGCTCCGCCGACATATGCTCCGCCGACAATTGCTCCGAAATATGCGACATATGCTCCGCGACAAATGCTCCGCGGCAAATGCTCCGCCGACATATGCTCCGCCGACAATTACTCCGCCGACAATTGCTCCGCCGACAATTACTCCGCCGACAAATGCTCCGCCGACAAATGCTCCGAAGATGCGACAATTGCTCCGCGACAAATGCTCCGCGATATTTGCTCCGCCGACAAATGCTCCACCGACAAATGCTCCGCCGACAAATGCTCCTCCGACATTTGCTCCGCCGACATTTGCTCCGCCGACAATTGCTCCGCCGACAATTGCTACGAAGATGCGACAATTGCTCCGCGACAAATGCTCCTCCGACATTTGCTCCGCCGACATTTGCTCCGCCGACAATTGCTCCACCGACATTTGCTCCGCCGACAATTGCTCCGAAGATGCGACAATTGCTCCGAAGACGTGAAAATTGCTCCGCCGACAATTGCTCCGCCGACAATTCAGTTTAAGAGGTTCGTAATTCCGAAGGTTCAATTATTCCGAAGTATCGTTATAATTATTAGTCCGAAAATAAAATAGGGTCGTCAATACGAAAATGAAATCTGGTTTGTTACTAAAATTTGTGGTTGATTTCTGGTAAAGAGAAACTCAACTATCCCTTTAAGCATACCTCTCCCCCTTCCCCTCCCTTGGCAAGACCAATTCAACATTTCAGTTTATTTCATTTTTTTAATTGGCACTATAGCATTATAAAATAGCAGAATTTATTTTGAAGTGTTTGCAATAACCAACCTTCGGAATGACTAACCTAAAGGTCCTTTCCGATTGAGCGGCGAACGTTGGCGAACGTTTACGAATATAGCGAAATCGCGGGATTTCGCCAAGATTCGTTAACCGTTGCAAAAGTTTGTTAAAGGTTGCAAGAAAATTCACAAACCGTCGCAAACGGTTTTTCTTGTCGCAAAGAAAGTTTCAACATGTTCAAAATTTCTTTACGAACGTATTTTTCACAAACTGTTGCAAAACAGTCCCAAGCCTCTGCAAACGGTTTTAAGACATGTCGCTAACGTTCTAACCAAATGACTATATGATTCATTTATAAGCAACCCATTGAATGGCGAATGCTTAAGGTCTTATCCCACTGAGCGGCGAACGTTTGCGAACGTTTGCGAATTTTGCAAATTAGGGATTTCGCCATGGATCATGCGCGTCGATACTAAAGGAGTGGTCACACTGAGCACGAATCCCCACGACTAGACCCGCGAATGCAGTACGCATTGGTACAAATCTATGGCAAGCCATTTTAACATTTATTCCTATTTCTTGATATCAATAATTGAATTATTGATATCGGTTTATTTCTTGATATCAAGTATTACCAATACAGAAAAGTATTTCTTGATATCAATGCATTCTTGATATCAATAATTCGATTTCTTGAGTTAAAGATTTCGATTTCTTGATATCAAGAATTGAATTCTTGATATCAAGAAATAGGAATAAATGTTAAAAACGGCTTGCCATAGATTTGTACCAATTCGTACTGCATTCGTGGGTCTAGTCGTGGGGATTCGTGTCCTATGTGACCACTACTTAAAGTAGTGGTCACACTGGACACGAATCCCCACGACTAGACCCGCGAATACAGTACGAATTGGTACAAATCTATGGCAAGCCGTTTTTAACATTTATTCCTATTTCTTGATATCAATAATTGAATTATTGATATCAGTTTATTTCTTGATATCAATTATTACCAATACAGAAAATTATTTCTTGATATCAATAATGCATTTCTTGATATCAAGAGTTCAATTTCTTGATATCAAGAATTGAATTTCTTGATATCAAGAATTGAATGCTTGATATCAAGAAATAGGAATAAATGTTTTAAATGGCTTGCCATATATTTGTACCAATGCGTACTGCATTCGCGGGTCTAGTCGTAGGGATTCGTGTTCAGTGTGACCACTCCTTACGTAAAACCCATTCATTAGAGGAAATGAATGAATGGTCCACCCCCCCCCCCCCTCCCTCATTGATCAATGGGTATCAATTACGGATCGACGCCCAGCCATGGATCGTACATCTATGATTTGGCCAAGATTCGAACATGTTCAAAATTTCTTGGCGACAAGGACAAACTGTTTGCGATGGTTTGCGAATTTTCTAGCAACGTTCAAGGAACTTTTGCAACGGTTAACGAATCTTGGCTAAACCATAGCTTGTGATGTGCAGTGCCCTCTCTACAAAAAGTAAACTACCCCTTTAAGCATTAAGTGAATTTCGCAATTGCGTAAGGGGTCCATGATTGATGCAGTTTATAACAACGTCCAACAAGTTAACGCCCCTGCCAGTCACTTACTCCGTGTAATATGCACACTCATCATCAGTATGCATGTATTTAAGGATAATCATCATCATTACAAGAGTTTGTTTGATGTGTAATAAGTGATAGATAGAAAAAATTAATTTCTACTGAAAGTGAATAAATAGGCAGATATAAATAAGAAACTACATTTGCTTTAAATTTTTATTCGTCAAGATCAGAAAAAAAAACATTACAGAATCAAGACGGTAACTTTGAGTATAATAACTCAGCAACTAATTGCTAAATTTCAACGAACTTCAAAATTATGAGATTAACCGTTAAAGGCAATTGTCATATGAAACACTGCGGGTAGGCGAAGATCTATGGTACTTGTGATATTGTTCACACGATTTGTTCGCACTTCATGTTATCAAAAACACTATATTCATTTTGTTTTACAGTTAAACCTGCTAATGCGACCACCTGTTTATAGTGAACACCTGCTGCCCCGTGAAAAATCACGTCTTAATCGACCTGCGTAATGCGACTAATACCACCCTACATTTAAAATCACTTTGTCGCGTTTTCGCATTTTTAAATTCAAAATCAAAATCAATAACACTTTATCTATCTAACAACGGGGAAGGGAAACGGTTAAAATATCCAACAAACAGCTAAGAGGAGATGATTGATATTGTTTAAGCATTCCCTTTTAAACCACTCTTGTAATGATTTTGACGCTTAAAATCAAACAACACAAACACAAAACAAACTTTGCTATACTTTTGCTGCAATCTCTACATAATAATAATACAACGCTCTCAAAGAACCAGCAAGTCTGGCACTTCATTTTGTTTAGAGGATTAAAAGACTTCAATTAAATATATATTATAGTATAAAACTGCTCAAGGTTAGACATTTCAATGATTGTTCACATCATAACTATTATCTAAATAGAGTAAGACACATTCCCACAACATTTCCATCTATGTTATCATAAGAGCAGCACATGGAGCGACCATACCATCACAGTCATTACAATCGGATGTTTTCAACTTCCCCAAATTGCATATGAATTTAAAATACTTGTCTTGATTTAGGAATACTGGAGCGGTATTTTTAAGCACAAACCAGAAAAGGAGGAATATTAGCTATGGCAATAATGAGATTATCACACTTTCCAATACAAGACAAGTTTGTGCACTTAAATAGTATTAATTTGTTAGTTTTAAACTGAAAGAATGTCATTGTTATTCAGGGACCGTGCAATCGTTTTGAAAGTGGGGGGGGAGGGGGGGGGGGGGGGGGCGGGGAGCGCTGACCACATTATGAATGTTATATACTTTTTGCTTTATGCTTATGTATTTGGGTATTATAAAAAAAAGTGTGTGTGTGTGTGGGGTGGGGGGGGGGGGGGGGGGGGGGGGCTGCAGTCCCCCAGTCACCCGGTTCCGCGGTCCATGTAATTGAGTTTTAATAACAAATAAATCCGCAGAGATAACGATTGCCAAGTGTCTTAGAATTATCCCATTTCAGAAACAATTTCAAACTGTTGTAAGTGCTTTGGGCCTTATGGGGGAAAATGCAGTAAAAACAAATTATGGGCATTATTAGACAAGTAAGTAGTCCCAGTCATTACAACTTCTGGTTATACAGGAAATATTGAAATATTGTGCAACCAGCACAGTTTAAATCCAAATAAATAACGTGAAATTGGACAGCCTTGCAAGTTAACCACTTCCATATTAATGGCTGTATTGAAGAAAATCCATTTCCTTTACAACGATGTTTCCTACTATTAAACATTCTTCTTCTCCAGATAATAAATTTATCAACAAAATGTAAATACTGTAAAACCTGTAGAAAAAATTCATGGCTAACGAAAAGCCTTCTGAATATCAAGAAGGATTCACATGGTCCCCCATTTTGAAGAATCAGTCATGACAGCTTGCTATTCAATGAAACTATACAGTGCGAGTCATACAAAACGAAACCAAACTTGGATAGCTTATAACTCCACGATTACAAACATATATATTTTCATATTGGTATTACCGTAAAGATTGGATACACTATGACCACTTCACGCTTCACCGAAGGCGACCTAATTATCCAAAGGCAGGCAAACACTACCCGTGTCCAAGTTTGTAGTGTTCTTGTTTTGTGAGTGGTTGCATTTGTTGTTGGATTGTCAAAGATAACTTCATCAAGTAGCGTGACGACTGAGCCGGGGGGGGGGGGGGGGGGGGGGGGGGGCGGGGGAGGACAATGTTGTTGTTTTTTTATGCTAAGGGGTGGGTTTGAAAAAAAAAGCGTTTTTCTTGGCAGCCCAAGGGGGTGGGGGGGGGGGGGGGGGGGGTTAAAGCCCCTAAACACCATTGGAGGGTGTGAAGTGGGGTGTCTCCTTCACCACGGTATATAGAGCTTTTGCATTTTGGGACTTAAATCATATCCAGATAGGAGCAAATTTCGATGGAGCAAATGTCGGCGGAGCAAAAGTCGGCGGAGCATTTGTCGCGGAGCAATTGTCGCATCTTCGGAGCAATTGTCGGCGGAGCAAATGTCGGCGGAGCAATTGTCGCGGAGCAATTGTCGCATCTTCGGAGCAATTGTCGGCGGAGCAATTGTCGGCGGAGCAAATGTCGGCGGAGCAAATGTCGGAGGAGCATTTGTCGGCGGAGCATTTGTCGGTGGAGCATTTGTCGACGGAGCAAATATCGCGGAGCATTTGTCGCGGAGCAATTGTCGCATCTTCGGAGCATCTGTCGGCGGAGCAATTGTCGGCGGAGCATTTGTCGGCGGAGCATTTGTCGGCGGAGTAAGTTCCATGCTAATTCTATACCGATGATATGGCTAGGTATACTTAATGCATGATCATTCATATGCTAACATATGCTAAAATGAATGTTGCTTACTAAACCGTACAAATTGAAGCTAGCGGGGTTATATGATTATACTGGGTGAGATTAACATGACTAACGTGTTTATTTTGTCTGCAAAACTTGTGAAATTGTATGCAAAGAAACGAATTTCAGTTCACGGAAGGCGTTATTACGTAATAGCCAATCGTCTCGCTTTAATTGAATGCAACTTTTACGAAAAGGAAACACGTTTTAATTCGAAGGAAAACAAAATGATTTTGAATGACCGTTATATTAATTAAAATGCTAAGAAACGAATTTGAACGATAAATATATGGAAAAGTTGTCCCATTTGCTCCCTCGATCGCGCACGCGCGCAACCCACGCCCGGATTAACGTAAATTTGGCTTAATATGAACTCGTTACCCGGCAATAAAATGCAACCTTTAAAAAACAAAAGCAAATCAATATCTGGGTCACTCGGCATTCGATGTTTAATATTTCTCTCTATAACATGTGAGAATTTGAACGAAATCATTATTTATTTTCGTCGGGCACAGCTGCGGTGACAGAATCAGCGAAATTAAATGAACATAAAATGAATTCGTTTGGCTTACTTACGAAATTGACGGAGAAATCATATACTATTATTTGGATTCCATAATTAGATCTACTTTCTTTAAGTATGTATGCTATGAGCGAAAGCAATAAATCAAAAGGTATCATGCACCTGCAGAACTTGCACAATGTTGCCGACAGCGTTGTACGCATAATAAAGCACGCTGGTTATACCAAACGCATCACAAACATTACGAGCGTTGTGATACACTGGGTCTTAGTCTGGTGGCCAGAAAACAAAAAAAAATGGATTAGGGAGCTCTGAATTGTAGGGGTTGGAGACAAGTATTTTCTGAAAGAGTATAGCCTAGAGCTCAGGGGTCTGCTTGTCTCCAGAATTGAAAATTGGTTTCCTGGGAGATATCTGGTTGCCATGGTAACCACTTCGTAAATTTTATATAAAATGACAATATTTCGAAAAATGATCATTTGTGACCTTACACCACAAAACGACCGTTATGTCGCTGTGGTAGTTTCTCTTTTATTAGCTAAAATAGTCAAATTTTGTTCGAAATATGAGATTTAGGATTTGGATATTTCCTGAATAATCTTAATCTACCTTCTGTGAAATGTTGAGCGTCAGAAATCATGTTTAAATGTTAATTTTTAATTTAATAAATGTGATCTTATTACAGCCCATGAATAGACACAGATCTTTTAAACGGCCCGTTTCTCCCTTATTTTTAAAATTCGTCAGCCATATTCCATATCTTTGACATTCATTTTGAAAGGGTTTGCTTAGTCCAAATATGATAAACTATATACCATTTTAAAGGTTATCGCTTCTATTTTAATGTTATATGAAAATCAGCAAAACCAATTTTCCCGACTTATTGGTCGTTTTGTGGTGTAAGGTCACATTTCAAGGCCATGATGAGTGAACTTTCATCTAAAAAGGATGTTTACAGATGTGGGAAAGATTCGCTAAAATGATTAGAGAATTTCATTAGGCAGGGTCGAAAGTAATTAAGGTCAAAGTTCACAGGTCAAAGTACAAAAATTAATGGAAAAAATCATGTTTTTGTACATTGTACATAATTGTTTATATCTTTCATCTTCAAATGAATTCGCATACTTTAAACCGCTGGGAACAAATAATTATGGATATAATATCTTATTACGATTCCAAAGCTGTATTTTCTGTCACATAGGACCATTTTACAAGGGAGATATTACATTTTTACGGTAACAATGTAAATGCCGCGATATAGTGCAATGTACACATTACATGTGTTATCCTATGCAAAATATATATAGTGCTACAAACATTTTGCTAGTCAAGCGGGATGTCTGGAAAGTCTTGTGTATGCTCTTTCTGTAAAAAGGGAAGGGCGGTGTCTGAAATATAGAGTGTCCGAGGGGGTCCCGAGTGTGTTGTGTGACGTGTGATCAGTGCTTTGGTGGGGATGGGGTATTTTGGGGCGAAGTTAGGGATGTAAAGGAGACGTGAGGGCACTGGCGTACCCTGGATTTTTTCAAGGGGAAGAGGTGTCGGTGAAGATTTTTCGAGGGGGTGTCGGTGAAGATTTTTCGAAGCCAAGTCCGAGATCCTTCAACAAATGGTGAGGCTATGAGACCAAAAGCCGTCAACAATTTCGAGGCCGCGACCGAGACCACTTGGTTTCCCGGCCGAGACCATTGGATTTGATGGTTAAGACCACTAAAAAGTGGCCTCGAGACCATTTAAAATATGTAAGGGTGAGATTGAACCTCCCCCGATCTCACCCGTACCCGGGTTACCGGTATGCGTATGTGTGAGGGAGTCGCAGGACGAGTACTATTTACTCGTAAATACGCGTAAATTCAAAACAAATTAAGCAGTTGAACTGAAATATAACTTTTGTTTACAATGAAATTAAGTCAATTATACAAGAAATAACTTAAACAAAAACTATAGACATCTATAATTAAGCAAACAATATGTTGGCAAGTTACAGAAAGAAGTAACAATTATGTTTTGTAAGATGGCAGTGGCGTAATGAGCAAAAACTTTTGGGGGGGCAGAACCAAATCCGTATCACCACCGGATATTGCGAGGGAGCGAAGCGACCAAGCCCGAAGCAGGGGCGGATCTAGCTTTTTATTTGCTAAGGGGGGAGGGGGGGGGGTTGACCCAATGACGATGCGGAGCATCGTCCACGAGGCGCGAAGCGGCGATTTTTTAGCTATTTTGAACCCCCGTAAGTGATGTATTTTTGCTAAGAGGGATTTGAACCAATCATTTTTTTTTGCTATTTTGACCCCGTAAGTGATGTTTTCCACATCACAAATTTAACTTGGCAGTCCAAGGGGAGGGGTTTAAACCACCTAAACCCCCCCCCCCCCCCCCCCCGTAGATCCGCCACTGCGAAGGAGCGAAGCGACTGAGCGGGGGGTGGGGGTGGGAGGGGGGTGTCCCCCCTCTCACGGTAGGGAGCTTTTGCATTTTTGGACTTGAAACTGTGCAATCTGGTCCATACATGTACCTGGAAAGGAAATTCTGACTTGACGACATTTTGTATAATGTGCGTTGTCCGGGGGGGGGGGGGGGGGGGGGGTACTCAGATTATAGTCGGACGGGGTTGTGCGGCTGAGACATCCCAACCCTTACCCACATCCAAGGGTCCTTTTGCTGTAAATAGGTACTCATGTGTATGGATTTTTTTTTGAAAAACGGACCCATGTCTAAGGATTTTTTGTGAAAAATGGACCCATGTCTGAGGATTTCGAACTTTAAATATTACATTTTTTAGCTGTAATATAATACAATGGCCAATCATTTTGCATTTTTTGGAAGCATGTTTGTATTATTAGTGAACTGTACCATACTACAGGGGCGGCGCCAGGGTATTTTCCTAGGGAGGGCGAAAGTGTACAAAATTGAGGGTGCGAAGCGACCGAGTGGGGGGAGGGCAATTTTTACACTAGAATGGAGCTATCTGGTGCATATCGGAGGTGAAATTCTCAATTTTTCAAATGATTGAAAACAGTGAATAGTCTTCAATTATGATGCGGTAATTTGCATAAATATTGATAATGCGAGCGAGCGGAGCGAGCATAACAATTTTATCAATTTCACAGCGAGAAAATTGCCATTTGTTTTAATATTATTGTATGGGTATATTCGTTTTTATTACTTATGATATGGCGTTATGAAGGGTAATATAATTATAAACACTAGAGGTTGTGAAATATCATTTATGCGAGCGAGCGGAGCGAGCTTGAACATTTTAGCAATTTCACATCGGAAAATTGTCGTTTGTTTCAATATTGTATAGGTATATTCGTTTTATTACTTATGATATGGCGTTATATAACACCCGAGGTTGTGAAATATCATGTATGCGAGCGAGCGGAGCGAGCTTGACAATTTTAGCAATTTCACATCGGCAAATCCCAAAATCCCGGAACAATGAGGGAGAAAAGAGGGGAAAGGAATAAATGAAAAAAGGGACCCATGTCTAAGGATTTTTAAAATGAAAATGGGACCCATGTCTAAGGATCTTTCTTGTAAAAGTCACCCTTCCCAGCTGCACATCCCCGTATACCCAATATACGTGAGTACCCCCCTCCCCCCGCCCCCGGGGTGCGTTAGTGCGTCATCATCGTCATGATTCTTAACCAGAAGAGGTTATGATTGATTCGTGAAGAAAAACAAAAATGCACCCCCAAAATAATATTCGCAAAGTGACATATTCAGTTCAAACAGTGCATCAAACGCATTATTTTATGACATAACATGAACATTGTATTCCAGATGTATACAAGACCGATTCCCGAGGGAGCGAAACGATAACCGAGAGGGGGAAGGGTGATGGGAGGGTGTGATGGTAGGTGGGTGCACGGTAAAGGTGCTTTTGCAATGTTTTAATTGAAATTATGCAATCTGGTGCATACTTGGGAAGGAAATTTGACTTGACATGAAGTAAGATCTGAGTTTTCTTGTCTAAAGAAATACTCTTTTCTTTCAATCACTTTTATCGAATTAGATAAAAGCCACGATTTGAATTTATTTGGGGGGTCAAGCGCCCCCCATGACCCCCCACCAGTACGCCAGTGACTACTACTACTCTACTACTATACTACTACTACTACTACTACTACTACTACTAATACTACTACTACTCTAGTCTACTACTAGCATTGGTTGCGAATGATATAAGCGTCTCGGGACTTATTTACTCCTCCCTCAATAGCATTTAAAATCGCTCGGTGTGGAACATTCCGTGCTTTTCCCTCCGCCACCAGTTAACAACTTTATAATCTTAGATATAGATATCAAACTGATAGATTGGCTAAACACTAATATACTCACTCTTTACGGGTCTCGAGTCAACTATATATTTATCGGTCTCGACCATCATAACCAATGGTTTCGGAACCCCTACCCTCAAAGACACAAGGAAACCAGTGGTCTTGGCCTTAAAGGGATAGTTGAGTTCTGGTATAGAGAGAGTACAGTTTTAGTAAAACTGAATTTTAGTAACCAAAACCTGCACCATTACATTACAAACGTATCGTTATAACTCCACCATGCTCAAAAGGAATTTAAAAATTACAAACGTCTAAGTTAATGCCTGTTATCATTCAAAAAGAGCTGTTTAAACTAAAGAGGGCGCTTTAAAAAAACGCATTTGTTTAACATTAACAAAAAAAAATTGTGCATGTGATGTTTCGTTGAAATAGTGATTAGATAGAGAGATAATCAACAACTATCTAAAAACCTCTTTTGAACAATTTTGAAAAGAGTAAGCATTTTAAAACGAATTTTATCGAATACTTGTGGGGCCCTACATTTATTACAAATGGATATGTTTATGGATATTTCAGCTGTTTCTGAACCGATTTTGATCAAATAAAGTTTATTCTGCCATTAAAATGGTATGCTCTTTCAAATTTGACACTCAGTTTCTCATTATCTCACAAACAAATTATTTTGTGTAGCGCCCTCTCTACCAAAACTCAACTATCCCTTTAATCTCGTATTGTGTTTGCGACGGACCCCCCCCCCCCTCCACCGTGTCGATTTAGAGGATTTTCCAGAACAACAATAACTCTCACCTGTTCTGAAGAACAATATACCCATATAATTAGGAAGAAACTAATTCCTCATTCGTTTATTCATATACAAATTAATCCTTTGTTACGTAATATCATTGGTGCATAATATTATTTTCATCACTGTAAGTACTGAGTACTGTAAACAATCTTTTGCACATTATGACATTTGAATTACTGAAGAGATCCGAGTTAAATGAAGTAAAATCCATCTATGCACAAGCAAAACATACTACTATAGCAATGTAGAATGTAAAACAAAACACGAAATTTACATTATATGTTCAAAAATATAAACATGTCCCGGAAGTTTATTAAAAGTAACATGTCCAAATCCTCAAAATATAATTTTAATTCTAGCGGTTCCCTCATACCTTGTTGTATTAACAATAAAATCATGGGACAGGTTTCGGTTTTTCAAACTTCCCTTTCGTTACAAAGATTGTACGATCAAAGTATTCAGATAAGAAAAACTCCGGTGGAGTTTTGAAAACGTGTACAAAGTGAGTGCAGTGAGTTAGTGAATATCACTTTGCATTTTCGCTCATTACTTGGCCATGCAGTGTCTATTTGACTTGAAATTTTCACACAATACCCAGTGGACATATAAAATAACAACGATATACATTGCATCAACCATTCATCACTTATTGCACATGTCAACAAAGTTACTAGATCCCTTTATGAAACAGATTTAGGAAAATGCAAATTAAAAAAATAAGATACCCCCATTAATTAGTGTGTTATTTCTAAATGATAGCAATTGTTCATCTCGTCGTTCAATAGAACACTTCATGACGCGACACTTTGGCTGCTTGCATGTATCTCTTATAACATGCTAAATATCGAATAGTGCTTGACTGGCTAAAACCAATATAGCGCTCACTCCAATAAATCTGCTCACATATTTGTATTACAGTATCATTTAATCCATTTATGTGATGATGAAGATTTGTCATGATGAAGATTGTATTTGGATAGCGTTGTAAAGTAGCCCCCCCCCCCCCGGGGGGGGGGGGGGGGGGTGGGGCACTTATGTATAGTGTAAGACGAGTGTGTGCCGCTTACACCCGATTGCCTATCTAATGGTACCCAATTTTAACAAATTGCCCCTCCATACACCCCGAAATTATTTTGTCTTCTAGTCAGCTCCTTGGACAACCATTTGAGCCTTTTTGAGGGTTTCCGTAGCCTATTTGGTAACTCCAAGTCTATGTGTTTTTAAGTTTTAGTCTGATTCTTAGACCCCTCCTTTTTGTTGCTCCAAAGACCATACATGTTGTGCTTGTAGTTCGCTCTTAAGACCCCCATTTTAGAATTCCGTTTGGCATACCCCCATCAAAAAATAATTCAAATGCCCCCCCCCCCCCCCCCCCCCCCCGGATTGTACCATGCACTTTTATCGTTATGTGATTTTGTATCATTGTATTTAATTGTACGTTGTTGTCGGTAGATTGTAGAACACACCAATTGCAACCTAAACCTGATTCGTCGCAAGAGGGCGTTAAGGAGATGAGTAAATTGTTAATTAATTAATGTGATTAAGAGATCAAACAAATGTGTAATTGATTTAAGCATTACATGAGATAATGACCTTTGCATTGTTCAAGTTTCGCTGTCATCATTCTTATCATTTTCGGTATGCGTTAATGACACATTTTGACCCATAAGAACTCATACTATCAAACAAAATAATTTCTCGCTGCCGATCAAACTCTATAATATACTGTGTTTGTAAACATTCTGACATTGTAGGAAAGTAATGACCTAACGATGAATATTATGATACCAACAATTATTAAGCATCCGTGTGAGAATGTTAGCTAGGTACTTATTTATTGTGGAAACTGTGATATTTATCTCTTTTAGAGCCTAATCAGATGAAACATTGATATCAATGATATATTTCATACTAGGCCACTTATCTGTGTCCTACATTAATGTTAAGCATGATAAGGCCGAAAAGGGGGCATGATGCCCCATTCAAGTATGCCCCACCCCCTAAGCAATTTTCCCGTATGATCTTCATCGCGAATCTAAAAAAAAATGTCTATGTGTTCTTTTAATTTAAATTATGTTAAAACAACTGTTCAAACGATCTCTAAAATCAAATTGGTTTCACTCCATTTTTGTCAAGCCCAGCGAAGGTGGAGGGAGACTAAGGGATCTAAATTGCGTCCGTCCGTCCGTCCGTCCGTCCGTCCGTCCGTCCGTGACGCTAACAAAAATGTGCATAACTTTCCAACCCTGCATCTGTTTGTAACCAAACTTGATTGGTAGATGCCCTACATTGGCTTCCATCATATTCTGGGGTCAAAGGTCACATAAGTAGGTCAAAGGTCAAATGAGGCTCATCATGAAATTTTACCTGTAAGAGTCTATTAGGATCGATAACTTCCCAGGGTGAAATTCACATTGACTATACAGGGTGGCCCAGAAATAACGGAACGGGGCACTTCCCAAAATAAAGCAACAAATCGAACATGTCCATCGGATAGGGTGTCCTTTCCAATGAACAACGATACCAAGAAAAGTAATTTTGGACGTGTAGTTTTTGTTTTAGAGCGCTTTGAGTGAGACCATGTCAGGTTCCTATTTTTGTCAATTTTTACCAAGTCAGTGTCTGATATTTGAGACTTACTGCCCGCCATAATTATGTCCATTCTCTCGGGACCGCTCGGCACACAGCTGAATGCACACTAACAATGGCGCGCGGAATACTCGTGCGTTCAGTGGTATGTAGGGCAATAAGTCTCATTTATCAGGCACTGACTTGGTAAAAAATGACAAAAATAGGGACCTGACATGGTCTCACTCAAAGCGCCCTAAAACAAAAACTACACGTCCAAAATTACTTTTCTTGGTTTGGTTGTTCATTGGAAAGGACACCCTATCCGATGGACGTGTTCATTTTGTTACTTTATTTTGGGAAGTGCCCCGTTCCGTTATTTCTGGGCCACCCTGTATAGCCAAGGATACCGGAACAGCGTGCTGGACTGCTGGCGACTGGTGACTGGTGTGGATGGGTGAGTCATTCATTTGTCTGACTTTGCTTTGCTATAAGTAATTTAATTATGTTACTTAGATATCGATGAGGATTTTCGTAAAGAATGAACGTCAATTGAAGATCTGCCGATTGCGATCGTAATTGTCCCGAAATGGCGATTTGCATTTCACTGCGCAAAAAAATCACATTGTCATTGAAAGAGGTATAGATCGACAAATCTATCGCTTTCATGGCCTTTTTGACATTATTATTGTCATGTTCACTGTCGGCATTCTAGCGATAGACGCTACCCATTCACTCTGCCTTGAGAGGCAATTAAACACCGTAAGTCCGCAGTAAAAGTGACTTACGGAAAATCAGTTGACTTCGACTTAAAAAAAACAAAATGTTCGTACTTTGCGCGACATTTGTAGCCCTATCAATACATTTAGGGCTACTATAATACTTTAACTAACCGATCTCGTGTGTCGCTATACATGTCATTCTATAATTACGACGATTTGGGAGATTTTCCAACGATTTTCATCACTCTTCGTCGGTCTTTCGCGTACCTTCTTTCAAACTGCCATACGTTAATATGTGCACAGCATCCGTTCAGTACTGTGCGCATGCAGTGCGTGCACGCTATACCGAACGGATGCACATTATGCAGTCGAAAAATGGTACGCGAAAGACCGACGAAGAGTGATGAAAATCGTTGGAAAATCCCCCAAATCGCCGAAATTAAAAGCTGACATGAAGTGAGACACATGAGATTTGTGAGTTAATATAGCATAGTAGCTCGAATACAAAATGCGCGAAAAAGGGCACATTTTAATGAAATGTTCACTGACAGTAATTTACTTTCCGTAAGTAACTTTTACTGGTGACTTGCGGTGTTCTTGGATCGCACCGCCGCACAGTGGGCCAGAACCGTTTCAAAGTGTGCCAAAATTAATTACTCATTGAAGAAGGTTAATGAAGTTCCAGTTTAAAGGAACTAAGGGTTTTCAGAACCAATGGCCCGTATTCACAAAGGAAGTCTGTGACGAACCGGGGTTTGTTCAGTCTAAGGTTTGTACAATCCTCGGACTGAGGACAGACCTCCATTCCGTTTCAGAAACGAAAGATTTCACAAACCTTCAATTTCGAGCTCTGTCCACAGTCCGCGGTTCGTGAATCTAGTCTTAACCTGCAGACCCTTTGATATTATTTTTACAGACCACGGTTAAATGTAAATAATGGAAAAAACAGTTGATCTGAGCAATTTCAGTACAATCTGGAGATGTTACTGAGCATTCTGATAAATAATATTAATTATTCATCTCTAAAATCAACTTTGTAAATGTATTTGCATGAGTCGAGTCGAATAAAACCAGCGCGCCGTCACAGAAGTGTTACACGTGTCCCACGTACTTACAATTGTGTTATACTTGTGAACCACACAACTACGTCACTGCGTTATCTCCATAACGGTTTTTTGTTCCCTCCGCCGATCCTTGTCCAAACTTCACGTAGATGGATAGTATACAACATTTACTAATATGTCAAAACAAACAAGTGTAAACTAAATAAGGAAAAGAATGACTATGTGATGTGATCAAGACAGATTTATTTATTAATATCTGATCTGCGCCACATTTGTTGACGTTGATTTATCCACTTTCTCTTGGATCCTTTCTCAACAAGTTTGCTTGTTTTGTTGGTTTTGAATTAAGATTTGATTATGACCCATTTCTTTAGTATTTGAAGAAAATTATTTACAAGTGAATATAACTATTCACTGGAAGTTGCTTGTTATATCTGTTTCTTTTCTTCATAACAAGACAATATTTTTGTTTTCATTTCCTCTGGAATGTTTCGCGATTTAACATACAGAATTACTTAATACACAATCATAATACGCAAACACACACACACACACTTATATATATATATATATATACGCAAGCACACACTCATACACACATACACGCACACACGCAAACAACCGTGGAAATAAATTCAAATTTAATTAATTGGACTCACTTATCTGGTATAACCTACTTTGTGAATTTTTGTTTGTGTATTTTCTTAGGGATAAGTTGTATTTTTGCTTTTAATGAGTTTATTACATTACTTAGTGTTAGTGTATTTTTTAAAACCATGCAACAGACATAAATGCACGGACACAATCATGCAAACACACACACACACACACACACACGTAAATACAAACACATTTATACAAATACACGCACACATACACACCATGCAAACACACACACACACACGTAAATACAAACATATTTATACAAAATATACACGCATGCACACACACACAAACACCTCAAAAAGGGACAGTAAGACACATACATTTATTTTAGTTGATATCTATTTTTAAATATTTTACTATGCATTTAGTAGGTTGGTAGATATTTGATTAAATATTCTTTCCTTTAGAGCTTTATAGGGGTTCTGGAAGGCTGTATAGCTCTATTAGCAAAAAGAAAATCTAGAAATACACACAAATGGATGAAGAAAATTCAAATAATCATATTATAGTTTTATTACATGAACATTCTCTGTGACTTCACTTATTTTATACAATAACCACTATACAAACACCTTTTCTTGACAAGTAAATGATACAAAACTCAACACGATATTGGTTATTATATTTACAAATCTTAAATATTGTGATCCCTTTTTAATTTAATCTAGAACATTAAATTGCAAATACTGTCAAAGGGGCATCAAACATCCTAGCACAAAAAGAAAGCCCCCCCCCCCCCCCCCCCCACCCTCAAGCAACCCCTCATGATTAGCAAAATATTGTTTCAAATGCTGTCAGGCAAACAAAAACTATAATAGTAGAAAGGAAAAACATGTGTAAAAATATAAGATAACATTATTAGCCTACCTCATGAACATAAAGACAAATGTTTTTTTCTTTCTTCAGAACTGTTGTTCATTTACAATTGAGACATTTAAAATTGTACTATTATACAATCTAAACAAATGCATTGAATCACATGTTCCATAACAAAAAATAAGTTTTAAACAGCATTTTTCAAAAACCATAATCAATGCATTTGATATGCATGTGATATTTCACAACAATGAAGACATGAATATCTCTGATTATATCCAAATGTACTTCATAGCTGTACATGCATAACTATTTTTTTTTTATTGTCAACTACTTCTTGATTTTTGTATGATACATAATTGTTAAGGGAATTTACTTTTTGTTCTGTTTAGTATAATTGATAAATATACAGATTTAAATATAATCTATTCATATTCAAAGCTCAAATTATGCACAATACAAATAGAATCACAACTTGTTTACCTCAAAGAAATATACTTTTTAAATTTTGTTTTTAATGCTGTGGAATTTGACATGAACATGTTTTGTCATTATTCATAGATAAAACATAACACTTGAATTGGATTGTTACCTAATTCAGATCATGAGCTAAATGTTCAATGCAAGGTTTTTTTTTGCACACAGTAAGCAAGTATGTAAGTACATGTACAAACAAAAAAATTGTATCAGCACAATTAATCACAGTCAATCAGTAGTCTATGAAATATATACAATGCAAATAATAATTCACATATGTGAAATCTTAAATGATATCCACCATTTACTTTACAATGAACTCTGTTCTTGAAAGCCTACAGAGTTCATAATTACCAAAATGGTAATAAAACATCCACGGTTAAGTTACAGGGTGGTTTTGATTAAAAAAGCAGCTGTTAACACGAGAGAGCGCCCTCAAAACACCTCACACTTTTTTATCAACAATTTGTGGGGTGAGAGTAAGAAGGATGTGAAGTCGAGTTTTGGCTAAATCGAGATACACATACCACCTTGCATGTTCTCATTTTGGAAATATTAATTAAATATAAAAGAGAACAATTATCTCTGATGAACAAAACTGACTTAACGACCTTCTCTTTATCAACCAACAAAGTGTGAATGTGATGTTTGGTTAAAATGATTATTCAATAAAGAGATCAAGAGAAACAAATTTAAAACCATGTTGGCAGATTTTCAAAAATTTGATTCTGACGTTATGAGATCGTGCTCGAGATGGTTATCGAGATCGTGCTCCTGAGAAAGTTGATCGAACTTCGTACGCTGCACAGGGTGATCGAGATCGTGCTCGAGATGGTTATCGAGATCGTGATCATGCTCCAGAGCAGGAATAGTTATTACTACCTGCTAATGAGTTATTAACTGACTTGTTGCCAGCGTTAATGTCACATTGCTGGAAAAACCTGCTTGAAGAACTTAAATATCGTATTGTTCATATACCTTCACATACTTGTTGCGGAAAACTACTGGGACATTTGGACAACATATCTCCTCCATGATCGGCCTGTTTCATAGAAACGAGCGAGCCACAACACATTTTTGAGGCGCGGAACCTCCGTGCATCTCCCTTTTTTGTGGGCAGTGTTAGAGTGTTAGGGCATCTGTGGTTCACCTTCAGAGCAAAAAAATGGCATCATGGAGAGAATGTATACCTGCAAAATCAAAAGGGATTAAGAGAGAGGGGAGGGGTGGGGGGAGGGGGGGAAGAGAAAAAAACAATATAAATAATTACAATAAAACCTTTTGGGGGTGAATACTATAGAGGATACACTGGATGTTTTGTACACAAAATCAGCAATGATATCTTGTGTCACTTGTACAAAAATATGAGGAACACTTTAGAGCAAAACCAATGAAGTTGCATTTAGATATTAGAAACATTTGTGAACTCAAATTCAAAACACATTAGCTTATTTACAGGAATTACCAACAAAAATATGCAGTGCAACTTTTTTACAATGAACATTCCTTGAATGTTACAGATTGTCCAAAGTATAACAATGAATAAGGATTAAGGAAGAAAGATAACAAATACATGTTTTCACATAAAGAATTAGTCTACCTTTCCTCCACCTCCAAGCAGCAAATCTGCCCTGGTCTCAAGCTGTCTGCCAATTCAAAGCTCTCATACAAAATCCTAGCTTTGCAGACCTCCTGCCACCTCGAAGGCTTTGCAGCGATAGGAACCTGTCAATATGAAAAATCAAATACAATTTTGCCTGATTAATACATTAAATTTCACTATTTTTTCAAATGAAGCTAATTTTATAGATTATTATTTTGTCAACACATTAACATATAAATGGTGATTAATCATGCCAGTAAGGAAATTGTTCAATTTTGCTCATGAATAATCAATTTTGATTAATTCATCATTGGTTATCAACTAGTAGTTGGGATATTAATACGAAAACAAAATTGCAAGATCCTGATATTCCTCGTGTGGTATTGTTTCGAAAGACATTGTCCATTTGTAACTTGTACATTACATATTGATTTACTTGATTTCTAACTAATTATTTACTGTTTCAACCCTCAAACAAGACACACATCTACAATAACAAAAAATTACCACATAACTGATATGTTATATATTTGTAAGAAATATGCAGAGATAAAAGGTCCAATGACTTCATAACATTAACCCGTTGAGGACGAATTGATTTTGGTATAACACACATTCTCCATAGACTCAAGCCCGGAATATTTCGGGACCAGTCCTCAACGGGTTAATTATGATTTTGGCAAATTCAGTATCAAAAGATGGACAAGCCTTGATTAAAAAACTCACAAAGTGGCCAGGCAATTAGATTTGGTTAAAGATAAACAATGTTAACTTTATTCTCATTGCCAAGGATATCAAATGTTTGTAAACATTTATAATTAATTTCATCAGTAGTTACATGATTTTTATTTCACTGCTCTGGCAGTGGCCATTTTCATATGACAAACAATGTTATCTTTATTCGCACCTGAACACTGACAGAGAACCTGTTCTTGATATTAAGGACGTACAGGGCTTGATCTCCATCATGGTTCCTGTTGGTCTTGCAACAGCTTCTGCCATCCGTTTTTGACGCGCCAAACAGACGACTGTGCCATTTGAGCCTCATCAACATGCATCCTCTAGAATAGTACTGATTCCCTGAAGAAAACAAAAATGAAAAGAAAATAAACAGATAAGCATATGCCACTGAAATTCAAGAGAATTTATAGTCCCACTGTATGTTATCCTTGAAAAGTGCAAACCACTGCATGATGAAATGGGGAAAAAGAAGAAGAAAGCAATCACTCATACCCAGCAGCTGATAAATTGTATGAAATAGAGATAGTTGATTAACATACAATTGTTAATTGCATTCTCAACCAAGACTGTAGAGTGTAGACATAGTGACGTACCCTGGTAATGTCTAACCTTTAGCAAAATGCATGATCAACAAATCTAGCTAGAATCCTGGGCCAACAGTAAAATATTTCAGTACAAATGTAAAAGAGGCCATGACAGCGCCAGATGTGTTGATCTACATGTAGCTCTAGTCTATGTGCATATATGGCAAGGTTTTTTTTTAATAGTAAAAAATGGCTAAAACAATACAATAGTCAATACAAGTTACTACAGTCACAGACTGTACAGTCACTGTACATAGTCACAGGGTGAAAGGGAGTAAGGGAGGTGTACATGTACAGGGCACTGGCCCGCTGGTCTGGGGCCAGTGAAATTGCACTTTCGGGCCAGTAAGAATGTATAAGAATTATATTTTGGTGGCCCGAACGGGCAAGCATATTTTCTATCCAACATTGACAAAATTAGAAAAGTCTGATTTTCTTCCAAGCTCCATGTCATAATTCATCTATATTCTATAAAAACAGTTTTGATCAGGAAATAGTGATATTATCTAATAGCAGGGCTCCACAATTACCTTTTTAGTCAGTGGCCCGGTCAGGCCAGTGAAATAGATTCTTCCCCTATTCTGGTGGCCCAAAAGAAAATGTAATGGCCCCAAAATTGTATTTTATGAGTAAGCTTTTTACTATTCAAAATATCACTCTTTCCTTATATCAAACATGTGATTACAGATGAAGGATGACATAAAAGAAAACAAGATATTTTCATTTTGTCACTGTCGGGTTGAAAATCTGCTTGCCCGATCGGGCCACCAAAAACTGTAGAAATTTTGCTGGCCCCAAGTGCAATTTCACTGGCCCCGGGCCAGTGCGAGTGTCAAGCCTTGCTAATAGTAATCAGTTTACTCATGAATGAAACAACCTTTTGGGGCCAGTCAATTTCTCTTTCGGGTCACCAAAAAGGGGGAAGAAATTATTTCACTGGCCCGAATGGACCACTGACAACAAAAGTATGTGTGGAGCCGTGCATGTTATATTTTGCGGCAATTTGAATTCTACAATAACAAGTACAACAATCATCAAAGCCAAAGCCAAAGGGTAAATTTTAAATTTTAAAAATACCATATAGTCTAAGGGTTCATCCTCGTAGCTCTCTAGTCTTAGGCTAATTATGGGTCTCCTCGATCGTGGAGGCCTCTGCCAGGTTGAGCTCAAGCCCCTTCTTCCCGCTCTCAGACTTAGTTCAAGTTCTTCATGCTGATCCAACAATCCTAAATTGTTCACTTGATCTGCCATTTTTAGTGGAGCCTTGAGGGAAGATGAAAATGAAAGAAAAAAACTGTTTCCTTTTTATTGATGAGTCATGTAATTTTCTATTTCATTTTTAATTTGAGCTCCAAGTCCAAAGTCCAAAGTCCAAAATATAGTCAGGGTTACACTGGCCTGCTGGCCCAACCAAGGGTAATTAGCTTGCCAGTGAAATTGCATTTCGGGCCAGCAAAAATGTATAGCTATAACTTAGTCATCATTATGATCATATTTTGGTGGCCCGATCGGACAAGCATAATTTTTAATCCGACTTGCGACCGTTTGACAAAATTAGAAAAATCTTGTTTTCCATGCTTCACTATAATATAATCACGTTTGATCAGGAAAGAGTGATATTTTGCAAAGTAATAAGTTCACTTTTTAAATAAAAACATTGGGGCCAGTACCAGAAAAGGGAAATAAATTATTTCACACACTGGCCCGACCAATCCACTGATTATGGAGGAAGAATCAGCAAATTAATTGAAATCCTTCCAGGAGAACAGATTTATTGTTATCGAAAGGCTGCGTAAAATGCCACTTTAATCTTATTTGACCTTCCCTTCAAATTTAATTTCAGATTCCGCAATCCCCAGCCGTAGAATTTTTACAAAGCGCTGTGTAACAAGTTAAGAATGATAATAACGTGCACAAAATGTTGCATCTTCTCAGACTTCACACTTGCATTAAACTGCATGTTAAAGTTTGCTACACAGGAATGCATGTTAAGTCAATCGGCAGCGCGAAGTTTCAAGACTACCGTACTCGGGGAAGAATTTATTGTTGATGACAATTGACATGTCACTCAACTCTCGAGTCATTCTCAAGTCATGACTCATGCCTGGACATGGTTACGGAATTGGGCTTGTAGCGACCCATACTTCGCTCATACATGTTGCTTCACCCCGACCTGCTTTTGCCGATCCAGTTATTTCCAGTTTATTACTCTCGGTACTTTTCCAGTTATTTTCCACCACGTGGCTCATACATATTCATGTTTTCTCCGCGTGTGCGCCCATTCAACCAATCACGCATCACCATTTCGCCAGCCGCGCTTTTCAACTCCACGTGCCTTTCACCAGTTTCTTCACTCCGATCAGCATCTCTCGTTGAGTCAACATCAATTCTAGTTTTCTCTCTCCGCCGTCGAGACCCTTCTGTGGCATGAATCTCCATCATGTCACAGCACCTTTCACGCTGCCCCTAGCGGACTGGATAGTTTCTAGTGGTACGTTATAATCACCGCCGTCTTGTGCCACTGATTCACCACTGGGAGCTTCCACGTCACGATACGCACCGGGCAGTTCTGGCGTACTCACCTCACAGCTCGACTCACCGTAGCTGGTCTGCTCACGCATCTTCTTAGTCGGCCTACGACAATGGACGATTCACTGTTCCTTCGGCACCGACTCTGATTCCTGTATTCACCTTTCCTTGGCATCGACCCGTAGAGCGACTCACCGTCTCCGCGTCAACCGCCGCATCATCTTCTTCGTTTCTCGTCTCGACCGCGACCCACGAGGGTCAACTTCTTCATCAGCGTCGTCATCGCGCACTTCGCGGTTCTTCAACCCCGTCATCGAAGTCGCGTTTCCGCTTTCCAAGTCTCCGCATCATCATCGCGTGCAGCCCCTTCCTTCGTTCATCAAACCCGCATTTTCGGACTTCAGCAAACATTTACTGTAAGCGATTATTTATTGTCAGGCTTATTTTATTTTAATGTATCTTCGTGCAATATCTAATCCCGTTTATTCATTCATATTCTCATCCCGTTGCAACGGCACACATGTATTTATTTATAACCCATTAAACATACGAAAAGGGAACCTTACTTTCTCTTGTGTTTTCTTGTCTACCTCGCTTCCTCGTAACTAAAATTAAAAGGTGATATGTTGTGTGAACACGCATTACAACACATACGCAATCTACACCCCACACATACATATCCCACATAAATAAACACATACGCAATCTACACCCCACACATACATATCCCACATTGGTGGTCCCACATTGGTGACCCCAGTCGTTTTACTTGGAAGCTTGGTTTTACGATATTTAATGTTCCCTGCTTTTTGGACTTGCCTCATTTCAAAACCATTCCTCTCAATTATGTATCGAATGTTTTTATGCTCTTGCATTTATACACGTATTTTCGATACATTCTTATACCATGTCATGTTTGTTTATTATAGCGACTGCACTGCTATTTACATTACCATGCTTGTTATATTGCATTCTTTCATGCCCGATTTATAACATGCCATGTTTGTAACCTTTTCTGGTCCGCTATACATATTCATGTACTAGGTAACAGCGGCGGCCTCCCGCTTTATAAATAGTGCCACCTTATAGATTGTTTTATTGTAACAGCGGCGGCCTCCCGCTTTATAAATAGTGCCACCATTTTCCTGTATATTTGTCGATATTTATATCGTTCCTCATCTGTTCTTCGGCTTCGTCTCTGGTAGGGGAGTACTGTAGCGACCCATACTTCGCTCATACATGTTGCTTCACCCCGACCTGCTTTTGCCGATCCAGTTATTTCCAGTTTATTACTCTCGGTACTTTTCCAGTTATTTTCCACCACGTGGCTCATACATATTCATGTTTTCTCCGCGTGTGCGCCCATTCAACCAATCACGCATCACCATTTCGCCAGCCGCGCTTTTCAACTCCACGTGCCTTTCACCAGTTTCTTCACTCCGATCACCATCTCTCGTTGAGTCAACATCAATTCTAGTTTTCTCTCTCCGCCGTCGAGACCCTTCTGTGGCATGAATCTCCATCATGTCACAGCACCTTTCACGCTGCCCCTAGCGGACTGGATAGTTTCTAGTGGTACGTTATAATCACCGCCGTCTTGTGCCACTGATTCACCACTGGGAGCTTCCACGTCACGATACGCACCGGGCAGTTCTGGCGTACTCACCTCACAGCTCGACTCACCGTAGCTGGTCTGCTCACGCATCTTCTTAGTCGGCCTACGACAATGGACGATTCACTGTTCCTTCGGCACCGACTCTGATTCCTGTATTCACCTTTCCTTGGCATCGACCCGTAGAGCGACTCACCGTCTCCGCGTCAACCGCCGCATCATCTTCTTCGTTTCTCGTCTCGACCGCGACCCACGAGGGTCAACTTCTTCATCAGCGTCGTCATCGCGCACTTCGCGGTTCTTCAACCCCGTCATCGAAGTCGCGTTTCCGCTTTCCAAGTCTCCGCATCATCGCGTGCAGCCCCTTCCTTCGTTCATCAAACCCGCATTTTCGGACTTCAGCAAACATTTACTGTAAGCGATTATTTATTGTCAGGCTTATTTTATTTTAATGTATCTTCGTGCAATATCTAATCCCGTTTATTCATTCATATTCTCATCCCGTTGCAACGGCACACATGTATTTATTTATAACCCATTAAACATACGAAAAGGGAACCTTACTTTCTCTTGTGTTTTCTTGTCTACCTCGCTTCCTCGTAACTAAAATTAAAAGGTGATATGTTGTGTGAACACGCATTACAACACATACGCAATCTACACCCCACACATACATATCCCACAGGCTAATATATCACATAAATTGTGAGTTTTATTAGAAAAATTAAATGAAAATGTTTTAATACATCAAATCCTCAGTCTCAGATTAGTGGGAGTATTCTCATGATTTTTTCATTGAGGTTACACTTACACTTTCACTCAGTAATTTAGTTGATCCTACGCCGGCTACGACTACGTCTTACGACACTTTGAAAAAATATGAATTTTTTGTGCAACAAATCTAGTCAATATAAATAATGAATATTACACCACACTGTCAGTGTCAGTGTCCATTTTATTTGGGAAATGAAGGCTGCATTCTTCTTTAGAAGTAAAACAAAAACGTGTCAGACATAAATCATTGGATCGGCTTTGCCTTTGCTAGTGTGTTCTTGTCATATAAGAAATACAACACAAATTAGCATACGTGGGGCAAGTCAACTGAATCTAGATGAACGACACAGTAGGGGCGTCATTCGGAAAGGCATGAATTTTCACTGAAAATGGACAGTTATACAGTATATCACACAGGTGCATGTCAATAAAGCAAAAAGTACGGATTCGAACTCTAAAAACAGGTTATATACTTACGATTTTATGGAAGGAAACCCAATTTTCAGCCGTACAATGATACAGCAGACAAATATTTTGTATCGTTTTTCGTGGCTAGTTTTGGCGGTAAAACTTTTAACCGAGAATACTTTGCTGCTCGAAATGCTGAATCCTGATTGGTCAATCGTCTCAGTCTAAGGTTTGTGAAATTACAGACTACCCCTTTGAGCAGACTGTAATTTTCGCTTCTGATGACGTATATAAATCTCGGATTTCCTTCAAATCTCCTTTGTGAAACGGGATTTCAGTCTATGGTCTAAACCGAGGTCTAAGTGACGTAATATGACGCAGATAAATCGGGGATTGTTACAAACCTTCGCCAAACCTCCTTTGTGAATACGGGCCATAGAATTCGATGGGAGTATTTTCAAATCCGTGTGACGTCATCAAAATACTGTTCTCTGATTGGACAAGGCAACTATTCATTGTAACACATAGACAGGTTCAGATTACACAGATTAGTGCAACTTATAAGGGGTTTCATGACCTAAGAAACACAGTTGGAGCATTTTCAAATTTCTCTGACGTCATCAAAGTACTGTTTTCTGATTGGACAAGGCAAATATTCATTGTAACACATAGACAGATTCATATTACACTGCTTAGTGCAACTTATAAGGGGTTTCTGGACCTAAGAAACACAGTTGGAGCATTTTCAAATTTCTCTGACGTCATCAAAATACTGTTTTCGGATTGGACAAGGCAAATACTCATTGTAACACATAGACAGATTCATGTTACACTGATTAGTGGAACTTATAAGGGGTTTCTGTACCTAAGAAACACAATTGGAGCATTTACAAATTTATCTGCCGTCATCAAAATACTGTTTTCTGATTGGACAAGGGATATATTCAGTGTAACGTATAGACAGATTTAAATTACACTGATTAGTGGAACTTATAATAATAATTATTATTATTATTATTAACATATAAGGGGTTTCTGGACATAAGAAACACAGTTGGAGCATTTCCAAATGTCTATGAAGTCATTAAAATACTGTTTGTTTTTTCTCTCTCTCCCTCTCTCTCCCCTCACTCTTTCTCCACCTCTTTCTATCTTTCGCTATCTCTCTCCCCCGCTATCTTGAATTTCGCTTTCTGTGATTTTCTTTCCATTTTTGAGCTCTCTTCTACCATTGACTACTTTCATACAATCCATATGCTTGTCCCAAGTTTAGACAAAATGTCAGAGGACTTCTTATAGATGCTACTTGTGTCAACAAAGAAAAAAGCGTAACTGTATCTTATGTAGTTTGCCTATGTATGAGCCATTGAAGTACAAACGTGATATACTTCAATGGTATGATCCCAACGAACCAGAGCGCGTTGATAGCGCGCTCTGCAACGAACGTGTATACGCCCTCAGCGTTCGTTGGTAAGAGCGCACGGCGCGCTCTTTCGCAAAAAAGGGCGATTTCTGCAAAAAAAAGGGCGAACATGTGGTTGGAAAACCGCTTCTTACTCATAAGGTGGCAGATGGTGGCAGACAAATTTGGTATCAAAGTAAAGCATACATTGTAAGGAAGGCAATCATTATATTTTTAGCGCAGCAATCGACAGCAATGTTGACCATTTTTGCGCATGAAAGAAAACATCGATTTTCCCCCATTATTTGTTTGATTCTACTAAACATAAATTCCGACATAACTAATAGTTTGGTTTTAAAATGTAAGATTACTTAGAATAACTATTGTAAAACGAGCATTTCAATTTTTAAGTCGATTAAGCAAGCCGTTTGGCAAATATGAAAAAACCGCAATATTGCATTTAACACACTGTGTTCCCTAAAATCAACATTTCTGGACTTTGTGAAGAAAAATGACCCACTTAAAATAAATATCGAGAAGAAATATTGTTCGGAGATGTTCTACAGGTTGTAATCTTTGCTTAAAACATAAAAAAAAGCAATTTCATTTCCATGACCAAGTCACTATTTGGCGCACTTTTGATCACACCTGGCCCACTGTGCGCCGACGGAATCAGTAGCGTCTATCGCTAGAATGCCGACAGTGAAAAAGACAATAATAATGTCAAAAAGGCCATGAAAGCGATAGATTTGTCGATCTACACTAATATGTGATGAAACTTGCCGCTAGATCAAAATTATGATTTGTAGCTCGATTCCTATTTAAAATTATAATCTGTGATTTCGGCACCATCCCGACTTCTTTCTGTCAGATCTGACGCGTTAGACACCCACATCGGCATCCGAAATTCACAAAAACATTTTTTTTTTTTTAGAATTAAAAATCATACAAATCTCTTAAAACTGTACTCACACATTGAGAAAAAAGGCAGATTCCGACACATCTACAAAGTAGATGGTCCACTCAGGACTTTCGTAAGCCCATTCACAAGGATATTCACGGAACGTGCGCTATATAAGTATCCACTATTATTATTATTATTATTCGCCAAAGTGTGAGAGCCAGGGTTGGCGATTTAAATCGCCTCGATTTAATTTTAAAAATCACTTATTTAAATCGCTTCCATAGACTTGTGTGTTGTAGAAAATATGTTTGTTTTTGTTTTGTTTTTAATATATGTTAGAAATATTTCAAAATATATGAATTGTAATACATTTGCCCTCCAGTTATGCTTAAGTCTAAGATACTACAACATTATTAAAGCAGGGCCCAATAATTGACACTTGCAATTGCCCACTTGCCCAGGGCTAATATTGGGCAAGTAAAAGTACATAAAATGGTCTTATTTGGTTGCCCTGTTACCAATAGGGCAGCTAAAGTGATCAAATACGAGTGCAAAACTGTAATTCCTAATGTTTCAACTTCATCTAGAAGTAATAGGGCAAGTACACTTTCTGTTTGGGCAAGTAAGGTCAAATAAAACATGATTTTACTTTTACGACTAGGGCAGTAGATGAAAAGGTTAGTCTGCATGCTGGAAATAATCATAAAAATCAGTCTCAGGTTTTATAAAATCATAAAAATTGATCATAAACAAATCAATAGGGAATCATAGAAATCATAAAAAGTTTAATAAAATCACTCTTCGGTTTAGATAATTGATAACAATCGCTCTTAGGTTTAAAAAAAATCATTACAATCAGAAAAAAATCTGAAAAATCTGAAAAATGTAAATACAATATTTTATTTGTGTTTCGTAGTACTTGTTTGAATTCATGATTTCCCCTACCCTGGCCTTAGAGCTACTTGAATTGAGCTTGTCGGTTTCAATTACCCTTAAAAGCATTTTTGTAAATAAATCATACAAATTACAAAACTCTGGTACACATACACCTAAAAAGACAGACAGCGAAGGAGCGGCTCATGCGTTGATTGTGCAACAAAATCACGGATATTTCTTCCTTTTCGTCAATCTACAAATATGTGATTTATCGATTGTGTTTACATCTACCATGAGGACCTCCCAGGACATATAAGTGAGTTTCCTGACATTTTGAAGGGCAAAATATGACTTGAAAGTATTGAGCCAGTTTCTCATATGTAAACATATAAACGGCATCGCACTTCACAACACCGGGCCAGAGTCGGCCGAAATATATCTCAGTGACTGTATCGCGACGTGATCACTAGTTCAAAGTTTTCAAACTCTTTTGTTGGACAACAATACAGTTTACACCCTCCTTTGTATCGCCGTACCCCTCCACACAATGGATGGTCCGAACAGTGGAGCTAATGAAAGGAAATCACCCCGAGTTGGGGCAGGGAGAGCAACGCGAAATTCGCAGTCAAGCGAAATCACGCAAATCCCGATCCCTGAACTGCTCATCAATAAAGACTTCTTAGACCTGATCAAAAAGACGATTAAGAAAACAATACGAGAGGAAATGCAAGAACTAGAACAAGAATTTGCCAAACTCTCGAAGCAAGTAGAGTCAAACGAGACAAATATTGTCTCACTTCAGATCGAGACTGAACGTAAAAACCAACAAATAAACGATCTTGAAAAACGACTCAAAACACAGGAAGACTCAAAAACAGACTACAAAACAAGTGCAACGACGCCGAGCAGTACTCGAGGAGAAATTGTATACAAGTATTTGGAGTCCCAGAAAGCACAGGAGAACAGACCGACAAAGTCATCATGAACATTGCCAAGGAGAAGCTAGGAGTGGAGCTACAACTAAAGGACCTCGACCTCGACGGAGACCAGACCCTCAATGCAGAGGAGCCTCAGTACACCAGCAGAGACTACCAGCGACACCGACCTCGAATCCGGGTGGATCGGGGAACACAGCCCCATCGACACCGACATCGTGGGCCGCTGTGGCGGATAGGGCGACGCGGAGGTCGGAACAGGTTCACCACCGACCGATCATCGTCAAATTTGCTACCTACCGCGCGAAGCAGACACTGATGGCGGTTAGACGGCGGCTCAAAAACTCCGGGATTACTATAGCGGAGGACCTGACCTCCCATAACTACGAAATACTCAAGGAGGCAAGATCGTCACCAAGAGTATCAGCAGCTTGGTCGTCAGATGGCCGCATCCTGGTAGCACTCCCTGCGACAAACGGCAAATCGGTCAGGAAAGTTATCGGTACCATAGAAGAGGCAAGAACATTAAGGTAACCACATTATACATGAATAGAACGTGACGAAAAACTCACATAGACTGATAGACAGCTAGAGAGAGAGAGAGAAAGTAGGATGACAGAACTATAATATTTCCCTGGGAGGTTCCCGACCCTCTCAATAGACATTTTTACTTTGAACTTGTATTATTGAACTCAGTATTCCCTAATATGGGATTTAATTTGTGATTTTGTGATTTTTGTGATTGAAACTTGTTTGACTTATCTGCGTGAGTGTGTATGAAGTGTGTGAACTGTGCTGATTCTTTATCCTCTGCTCAATCATTCATCTGTACGCAATGTATTTCAAGTATATTACCTTTTAATCATTTTCTTAGTGACAATGATTTGTATTGGAATGTGTTTAGTTTCTTTCAGGGACTTACTCTGGGAGCGCAGATTCCTAGCAGGACGACATACTTTTAATAAACTCTGAAGGTATTCGGGGCCTCGACCTTGGAAGCACAAGTATGTTAAAGAGAGCATTTTATATTGTATCCGAAATTTCACAGGGACCCAATGTAACTCTTCCAAGATTGGAGTTATATGCTCATGCTTGTTGGCTCGTACAACCAATCTTGCAGCTGAGTTTTGAATCCTTTGCAACTTGCTGATTTGCAGGTCAGGGAGCCCATATAACACACTATTATAATACTCAATTCGTGACATCACGTGTGCATGAACAAGTCTCTCGGTGGCCACTTTTGACAAATATTGCCGAGCCATGCCTATCTTATACAAAGCTAGTGAGGCAGCTTTACATACATTATTCACATGTGCGTTTATTACAAAATGTTTATCTAATTGAACGCTCAAGTCTCTCACAAAATCATCCGCAGTATTAACAACGGTTTCATCAAGAATCACATGATCAATTTGTTGACATTGCCGGAACCTACTTACAAACTGCAAAACTTCTGTTTTGTCAGCATTTAATTTCAAATAATTTTGATGAGACCAATACTTCACATCGTGAATGCAAGCCTGTAACCTAGATATTGCATCTAATTGAATACCTTTTACTATGCATACATAAACCTGGGTATCATCTGCATACATCATGCAATTCAACCCATGTTGAACTACGATATCTTGTTTTGGGGCAGAGTACATACTATAGGCAAGATGACCTATCACGGGACCCTTGAGGGACGCCATATGAATTTGAATGAAGATCTGACTTAGAGTCACCAATAGCAACACAATGAGTTATACTTTCCAAATAGGAGCTTATCAATTTCAATGCATTACCACATATTCCGTATCTTTTTTCTAGCCGTAACAACAGTTTATTTTGGTTTATAGTATCAAAGGCCGCTGAATAGTTAGGGAGAAAAAGGATCGCCTCATCTTCTCTATCTAGAGCCAGCAGAACATCGTTGACAACTCGAACAACTGCGGTCTCACAGCTGTGATTCGGTCTGTATGCAGATTGGGCGCTAGCAAACAAGTTGTTTTTCATCAGATATGTTTGAAGTTTACTTACAATCAATCTTTCAATTATTTTTCCAATGAACTTCAGATGGGCAATTGGTCTATAATTCTTTAACTCATCCTGATCAAGTTTGTATGCCTTCAACAG
This sequence comes from Echinarachnius parma, assembly GCA_037951105.1. Taxonomy (NCBI): domain Eukaryota; kingdom Metazoa; phylum Echinodermata; class Echinoidea; order Clypeasteroida; family Echinarachniidae; genus Echinarachnius; species Echinarachnius parma. The sequence continues at coordinate 181,163 of JBAMJV010001781.1, forward strand.
TGGAGTAATGTGCGCATGTTTGAGCGTTTCTGGGAAATATCCATTTTTCATTGTTGAGTTGACTACGTTGGTGATGACTGGGGCCAGTTTCTCTGTACATTTTTTGAGCAGATCAGTAGGAAGGGGATAAAGTCCCCATGTAGTTGATTTGGAGCTTGCAATGACCAATTCCACTTGACGTTGTGAAACAGCTCAAAACTCATTAAATCTATGATGAGTTTCCCGCTCAGCAAAACTGTTCAGGTCATGTTGATTGGTGTCATGAAGGGACTTAACAATGTTCTCAGTCTTATCGGCGAAAAATGTAGCAAAGCGGTTAGCCAATGAAGAATTCCCATCGTCACTTTTAGGAAGGGTTTTAGAAGACCCAACATGCCACAGTCTATCAACTTTGAGAACAAATTCGCGAGGACCACATTCCTCCAGTTCAAGTGACAAGTGGTCCCTTTTAGTTTAAGATAGAAGTTTGTTGTATCGCGCACCTTCCTCAACACAGATCTGATGATCTATTTCTATAGTAGAACTCCGCCAGCGTCTTTCCAGTCTTCGTAGGCTTTGCTTAGCTTCCCGACAGGGTTCATTAAACACGGTGAGCGAGGTCGAGATGTGATTGTCCTAGTGACAAGAGGAGCATGCTCGTCAAGAAGGTTCCGCAGCGTGGTTTCATACTGCTCGATCAGGCAATCTACGTTGTCAAATGGAGAGATGTACAGTTCTGAGTTTCTGATGTCACTGCGGAATGAATCTATGTCAATGTTTTTCAACTTCCTAAAACTTATTTCAGTTTTCACAGGAGGGGGTTTGCCAATTGCGAGTTGGCAAATAAGGGCTGCATGATCCGTTGGTAGGTAACTAGTGCAGGATACTTGAGATACTATGTCATCTGAAGTACGAGTTAGGATCAAGTCAAGGGTGTGCCCTTTCAGGTGGGTTGGAAAGTTAACATGCTGTTTGAGGTCTGCTGATGTAATTAAATCCAAGAAAGTGGAAGCCTCATTGTCGTTGATATGGTCGAGATGAAAGTTAAAGTCTCCTGTAATAACAAGATTGTGAGGCTCTGTCAGCAATCCCTCGATGAGACTGGCAAATTCTTGGAAAAATATAGGCACAGTGGGTCTTCGGTCTGTTGTCCTTTGCGGTCGGTACACAATAACCAGACGCAAGGGCTTCTGTTCCTGTCTGGTGATAATCATATTCATGTACTCAAAGGATTCATTAGTCTCATGTAGTTTTTCAACACGTACGCCGCAGTTCTTATGGATGCACACACCCACATCGCCGCTGGATATGTCGCTACGAGGAGAGTGCAGGAGCTGATGGGAGGGCAGCGACGAACTTAGGTCTGCCAAGGAGCGATTGTCACGGGCATCTCCAGTTAGCCATGTTTCTGTTATGGCCAGTATATCAAGATGGTTAGAAGCAAATAGGTCGCAGATCATATGAGTCTTGTTCTTTATCGATCGTTCATTCCATAGTGCAAATTGAGAGTGACGGGCCACCTGCTGTAGTGTTGATGCGACTTCTACAGCTTCAGATGTGGTTGCTAATGGTTCTCTGATCCCAGCTGGGATGTTTCTTTTCCGCTTTGAAATTCTGCGTCCTCCTTTGACGCCTCGATGAGTGGGCCGGTTCGATGAGATTTCAAGCGATCTGATATTTTTTCCATACGTCTTCACCAACTGAGGTAGCACTACGGTGCTTAAGGTTGAGCAGTTCATCTCTGCCGCGTCGTAAAGTTCCTTTTGGGGAACATAGCTGTGCGTGAACAACCGGCAAGTCCTTGATATTGTCTGACTCATTGAGTAAGTTTTACCCTGGATTGGGCCTGGATTTGGATGGATGTCGCCATGTTTTGCGAGCTCTGTGCGGAAACTGATTGTACTGTTAGTATAGTACAGGACTCTTTTCCCAATATACACACGTGAGTTCACTTTTGTTGAGCTCTTCTTGACTTGAATTGGTCCATTCAGGCCGCCACCATTGAAAGTGACAGACCAGCACAGAAAAAAGAGCACAAGGGGGATAATCCTCCAACCTGCCATTGTTCAGTCCAAAGAGTTTAAGTGTAGCAGCATGCTTGAGTGAATGTCAATGGATCAAGCAAGACACTGTACTTAAGATGGCCACTAGGGCAATTCCACGGTAACGGAAGGACATTCAGACACAATTTTGGAACTTCAATCAAATAATTCCAGGATCCTGCTTTTTATTTTTTATTCTAAATGGCATGTCTTTGATACTTGTTGGGACACCTTTGATTTCCACTATTTCTAAAATTTTGACCGCATTATGTAAATTAGATATGGACACTAATGAGGCCGGTAACGGAAGGATGCCAAAATGGACATGGATTTTAAAGTTTTTTAGTTATGACCCAATCTCTGAGTGTGAAGTTACGAGGTTAAGTTGGCTACTAGTCAATTTCCTTATGTTCACAGAGTATAACACCACCTTTTAAGAAAAATATTTACATTGGTATATTAATTATGAGAAATTAATTACTCCAGTGTTCGGTAACGGAAGGACGGTAACGGAAGGACCTCTGAAAAGTCTATTGGAATTGTACAATAAAATTAATTTTGAAATTTAAAGACCATTTATGAGAAGGAAACATCTCTTTTGTGGTCTAAAATGAGTTTGTATCATAGATAGCATATGGACAACACAAGCATTTACATTTCTATTTTTTTCTTACTATGCTCCAATGCTCCAATGGCTCTTATTCATGGTCAATCCATGTTAACGGAAGGACACTCAGACACAAATTGTCAACTTTAAGAAAGACATTTTTAAATACTTGTGTTGTTAGAACAGTCTATTTTGATAACAATACTTCCAAAACATACAGTTTTAAGGTCCCACAATTTATTTTTATTTTTTTTATCTCCGCACATTATTGAATATGCATACAAGTGAGGTCGGTAACGGAAGGACACCAAAATGGACAAGGTTTTGTTATCAAATCACTTTTAACTAAAACTCTGTGATATTAAATAATACAAAATATTTTAAGGGTATACACATTTCATTCTCTGAAGGGTTAAGAAGAATTTACTTGTTCTTTGATTCAAATTTGTCCTCAGATATTTGAGTTATTTCACACAAAGCGGACCAATGTTCGGTAACGGAAGGACATAATGGACTATAATGTATGATATGACACAGTAGGGTCATTCCATGTCAAATCACCTTTAAAAAAATAGAAAATTTTCATCGCAGCCCCCTTCAAATTTGCTAATATTTGGTATGTATGATATTTCAACCTTTAAAAGCGCAAATATTTAAGTTTTAGCCCAATCCGCCCAATGGTTTTGGCGCTATGGTCGATTCTTATGGGGGAGTTTTGTAAGAAATGGGCGTGGGCGCCATTTTTCAAATGGCCATGTCCATTAACCGTTGGGTCAATTTATTTTGTAAAGGTGTCATTGGACTGGGGATGTTATGTGCAATCCATTTATGCCATTTGTGTTCATGCATGAGCGAGTTTGGATACGATAACCTTTGACCTTAGATTTTGACCTTCCGTTTTACCTCGTGGATCAAATAATTTTGAGAATTTGTTTTGCTTAAATCTTGGCTTGATATAATTTCTACAACATATGAAAGAATTGGAGATATATTATTTCTTGCTTTTTCTACAGCCTTGTTTTTAGTTTGCAAATTTCATGTAAAATTTAATTATTTTAGACCTACACTCATGTCCAAGAATTCTATAGGGGTGTATTGTATAAAAAAAGACCTATTCAAAGTCATGATCAGAGCCTATTCACACCCTGGCTCACCACAGTTAAATAGACCTACTAATCCCCATACAATAGAAATCCAGACAAATGGCATCATGGTACAAGGGCCCTGTTGCAGAAAGAGATAAAATCAATTGTGAGCCAGATAAAATGTTCTAAATGCACAAATCTGATTGGTTGAAACACAGAAAATTACTAGTCTGACCACGCTACGCCACTGATAGCTGGCCATTGCAGGTATTGTCTCATTATTTTGGGTTTTCATTTATGAGAGACCAATTTTTTAACATAAATTTTGTCATAATATGTAATATGAGGTACCTTGTCCATCTGTTACCATGTGTATGGTAACGGAAGGACATTTTCTTTTGTTATTTATTAATTAACGAAGAAACAATGAGTAATACAATTGTTAGCAATGGGAAGGCCTACTTGAACTTGCTTTGCACTGAAGAACGGTCTGCTCTCTAACAATTATGTGAGCCACAAAATTAAAAATATTGATTTTTCGGTAACGGAAGGACATTTTCATAGGCTGAAAATAAGAAGTCATTGAAGCATAACAAATCAAATAAATCATACAAATTTACTATTTTACGAAATGGTCACATCTCAGGAGTCAGAATAATGGTTTTTAGGCTTAACTGGGGAAATATTAAACAAACACAGGATCAAAACACTTTTTCACCAAAATGTCAAATTTGTGGGGTTCAATTATGGTTATAAAGTTATTATAAAAAAACAACTACAATTATGTAAAACTAAAATTTTCTCATTGAATTCCAAACATATAGAATTTAAGCTTTGATTTGATACCAAATTTGTATCATAAAAATGCTTGTAAAATGTTTGGTCAAATGTCCACTTTGGCGTGGAATTGCCCACTAGTACAAATATTATGAGCAGAAACTTTACGTTTGCAGTACATCCAAATTCATGAACGAAATCACACTAAAACTGTCTAGTAGAGGCTGGGATACATCCAAAACAGAATGGTATATAAATTATCAAATAAGTCCAAGTGTGTCAGTAGAAATAAGCAAAAGATCAGGAGACGGGTGCAGGCAGCTGTTAGGCGCATCGACACACAAGTCTCTGGACCATGATTTGAATTCCGGTGATTTGTGATTCTAATTACCGTTCACAATGGCAAAAATACCGTGAAAGTGATAAATAACTCAAATCATGATTGAAATCACGAATTTTTGCCACTGTGATTCAAATTACCGTTCACACTGTCAAAAATACCGTGATTGGAGTTAAAAAATAACTCAAATCATGATTGAAATCACGCATTTTCCTCAGTCTGAAAACGCTCTTAGTCACATTTCCACACGTTTCCGTCTCGAATAGTCGTTTGTTAGTATCTCCTTTGTTTACCTATATACGTTTTCATGGTTTTGTAGTGGCCTGTGCTTCAACAAAGACAACATTGGCTCTTCTTTCAACATAATCATGAATGGAAATTTAGCTCTAAAGTCAAAAATAACGTCACCTCTTTGCTTGGGGTCTGCGCAAAAATTTAAACATGGCAGTCTCCATGTGAGTACGGGACGCCGCAACAAAGTAATTTGTGTCTTCTCTTTGCGAGATTTGTGTGGCCTCATCTGTGGGTCATTTTTAGTGACTTATAAACCGAACACAACAAGTAACTACCCGACTAAACAATATAGAGATATTCATCACATTATGGCTGAATGAGCACAGATTAAAGACACAATGGCCAAATTCAAAAGTCAAAAGGCATTGCGCGTGCCTGTACATTGTTGTGAAACAGCGCATATGGCTGAATGCATTGATTATGGTTTATGAAACAATGCTGTTTGATATTCCATTCATTTTGATTTGTATTATGGCACATGTGATAAAATGCATTAATTGCAAATGTAAAACAGTGCATTTTTAAATTTTCCAATTCTCAATAATTTGTAAAGATGATAATACTTTTGCGAATTTTGAAATATGACTATTTTCTCTGTAAATATATGCTCACTCGACCATGGATTATGGTTACCTCTTATTTTTACACATTGTATTTCTACCTACCATAGGGATAACTTGGCAAGACGAAATCTTGAAACGATTATTGGTTATGAAATTATGGGCAATTGTTTAGGGGGGTAGTTACTTTTTGTGTTCGGTTTATATAAAATTAAAGCTCTCTGTGTCGCTAACGAAGTAGCATAGATGAAATATTATCATTTTGGTTCACTTTAAACCAAACTCACCTCAACTGATCTATCGTATGGTAGCTGCCGGGTATATTGCTCTTGATTCGAGACAAAGTTTAAACAAATAAAAGTTGCTTTGGTTCTCCAGAATGGGTAATTTCGGGAGACTATAATTTGTTATAATTTACAGACGCGTGTTAAAGGGAGAGATCCACTTTTGCAAGCCAAAATTCAAAAGTTGCGAGGTTATTGTCTTATATGAAAGGAAATATCATTTAATAGCATGCCTGAACAAAATTAGGGCTTGAAATCTCTTTTTCGTGGAGTTATAGACCTAAAACTGAATAAACTGAGGGACGTCGGTTAATTAGGTACATACGTATTTTCGGCCGGTGAGTAAGTTTGTACATAGATTTCATGGAGTGCCAGATCGGTATGCATGACCCCTACGTGACCCACGCTAGCTACGTGACTCGCGCATAAGTACTAATGTGTGAGCGTTTACCAAGCAAAATACCCAAACATCGCTTAAACTGACTACATGTAATTATATATTCTTTCTTTTTGAGATCATTTTCCGTGACATACGTTAACAAATGTCGGCTTCACAATACCTTTACGAGAATTAGTACTATATTGTTGTAATATTATGCTAAATCAGTTGAACTCCTTTATTGACCGATATATAGTTTAAATGGAGGGACGCATTCGTTTTTCATTCGTAGAATCCAAATTAGAGGGCTGTTCGCTCTGATTTTTTTGTTTGCGTGTTACATTGATCCCCATCCGTCAACTGAAACCTGTTCAGACGTTTTGTAAAAGTGGATCTGTCCCTTTAAAGGGGTCCGTAGTTCAGTTTTTGTAAAGAGAGCACTGCTCAAACTAAATTTTGTGTGAGGTACTCCAAAACTGAGTATAGAATTTGAAAGAGCATACAATTTGAATGGCAGAATAAACTGTATTATGTTGATCAAAATCGGTTCCGAAACGGCTGAACTATCAATAAATCAATCCAATCGTAACAAATCTGTACCCCAGATTTATTCGATGATTTTCAAAACAATAACAAAAATTCCTACACTTTTTCACAAATTTTTAAAAGAGGTTTTGAAATAGTTGTTCGTAGTCTCTCTGTCTAATCATTATTAAAACAAAAACAGCATATGTATAATCTTGTATGAAAAATGGTGAAACCAATGCTTTTTAGAGAGCGCCCTCTTGTATTTTAATAGCTCTTTTTGAATGGTAACAGGATTTTTAATTAGTCGTTTGTAATTGTCTTTACCTCTCGAGCATAGTGTTTTGTTCAAGTTTTGGTTATTAAAGCATTTGGTAGTATATGTTGTATTTTGTAGGTTTATCCTTACATTGAGTACACGTTTGTTTAATAACATTTAACAAAAACATGTTACGCAGACCGTGGATATTATATTCATTCTCTCGGAAAAAACTTATGGCAATGATACAAATTACAATGAAATAAGTTAAAATAAATACTGTCCCATTTGACGTTCATGTCAAACCTTGAGAGTGCAGCATATATGAGTTGCATAAAAAACACCGACGTAGCAACATAATACAGCTGTTTCAATGGAAAGTCAACTAAAGATTATTCAGAGATCGTCATGCCTGTGAAGTAGATACAATGGGACGGTCCCCATTCAGTTACACAGTGATGCCTCTGAGGAATCGTATTTAGATTTTTCATTGAAACAATTGTATTCTCCTGCTATGTCGCGATATATTGTGCAATTTTTACAGCTTCTCATTCTAAAGTTCGACATGGGTGCCAAGCGTGTACAATGGGACTGTGTAAATCACTTATTTCGTGTAATACCCCTGTGACACTTCTCCGCATTCATGAATCCGCCTGGTTTCCGACTTGACCTAAACCATGCGGGACGGATGCGTAGCCCGCATCGTCACGCCATGTGAAAAAAAATGCAACGATCTGATTTGTTGTCAACTCAATATCTTTTTGTCTGATTTCACACTCGACCCATCTCCATATTCCGGTTCGTTGCACATACCCCATTTGCATAATCCTTACGATTTCATATGCCACCGTAATGAAGAGATAATTTCCATTAAAATGGTATCAAATTCAACAATTTTGATGAATGGAAAGGGTGGCAGTATTCAATAGAATGTTAACGTGTAGAAAACTGGTCAACACAGTCATGCACTCGTAAATTAAATGCATTTAGGCCATTTTGCGACATTTCACTTCCTGCCTCCCCCTATTCTCTGGGCTACTGCAATCGCCCCAATTGCATAATCACTACACATAATGCACCGTTTGAAAGGTATATAATGAGGCTTTATTGTGTCACCGATTTTGAGTATTCTTATTAAAAAATACGAGAGATATGATCGATCAAACTTGAGTTTCCGAACTTTTTTTGAGGGGTTTATATAATGGTTGAATAAATTAGTAAGGAAAGAGATCATCACAAATATATCAAAGCGAAATCCACCGTGTTTTTTCAGCAATGCATAGGATTTATAAATACATGTTATTAAATAAAATTTGGGCCTAAACAATTATTCTTATTAATCGCATATATTTATGAATATTTCCGCTGTTTCTGATCCGGTTTTGATCAAATTGTTTATTCTGTCTTTTAAATATGTGCCTTTTTTCAAATATAACACATGAGTTGTGATTACCTTTAAGAAAACAAGGATTTAGAGCGCCCTTTACCGACGAAATAACACCCCCCCCCCCTTAAAATCCTGGGTACGCCATAAAATGGGCGTCGATTTGTAATTGATAAAACTGTTCACTGGAATGGGGTAATCTATTCATTAAAGGGACTTAGTAACATTGTCCAAATCTTCAAAATAAAATTTTCATTCAAGCGATTCCCTCATACCTTGTTGTATTCGTATTTACAATAAAATCTTGGGACAGGTTTCGGTTTTTCAAATTTCCCTTTCGTTACAAAGATATGTACTATCGAAGTATTCAGATATGAAAAACTCCGGGCGAGTTTTTCTTCTGTGTACAAAGTGAGTGCAGTGAGTTATTGAATATCACTTTGCATTTTCGCTCATTACTTGGCCATGCAATGTCCATTTGACTTGAAATTTTCACACAATACCCTGTGGACATATGAGATAACAATAATATACATTGCATCAACCATTCATCACTTTTTGCACATGTCAACAAAGTTACTAGATCCCTTTAATTCCCCGCTGAACAAGAGATATTAATGGAAGGTGGTCATAATTCATTTGGAGATCATATGAAATGATGTGCCCATTTATATACCTGGTAATTTATATGAATGATTGCTACACTGTGACCGATCAACGGTGACCAGTTGAAAGAAGTATCGTAGAACAATGACCAAAACGACGAATGCGGAGAGGTGGCGTAAACATGACGGGACAATGCGTGAAGAGTGCCGAAATGTGTCGGAAACATGACGGGACAATGTGTGAAGAGCGCCGAAATGTGTCGGACACATGACGTGACGATGCGGGCCACGCATCCGTCCCGCATGGTTTCGGTCAAGTCGGAAACCAGGCGGAGAAGTGTCACAGGGGCATAAGTTTGCATCCCTGCCATAACTGTTTCTACGGAAATGAATATTATATCAATGGTCTACGTTACATTTTCTTGAAAATTGCATAAAACAAATGTGTACTCATGGTATTTAATAACATAAAAAGGACAACATGAGTGTACTTTTGTATTGTACATTTGCAACGAGACGTCTCTACCTAACACGTGTTCTGCCCAACTTGTGACGTCACTAAAACAGAGCTGTATTTTGTATATGTAGAGCATTTATTATCGACCCTGAAATGAGATTTGTAGTTGCTGGTTCATTTGGATCCCTGATGCACATGGGACTTATAACCTAATACATAATAATGATATACTGTAATTGTATAATAAGATACGTCAAACAATTGACAGGAATCGTGCAAATGATGATACCAATCTAAATTGGCATGTACACTACTCGATCTTAGTTCAATTTACAAACAAGAACATACATCATGGCGGCAGTATATTCCATATTAAAGGGATAATACAGTTTTGAGGAAACTGATGTTTTAGTAACCAAAACCTACACCATAACATTGCAAACTGAGAGTTATAATACGTTCAACACTTTCTGCAAACGTTTTAAATTAAACTCATATTGATTCAAATTGATATTTGCATCCATCATAAATATTCATCTTTGTGTTCATAATTATTGTTATGTCACCATGTTTTGGGGGCTAATGACCAATCCGTGCTAGTTAGTTGAGAATCACAATCACTTCAAATTTATATATTAGTATGTAAATCATACAATTTGGCTCTCGTTTTAAGTTTCATGCTACCTGTACACATTTTACGATACGACCTATTAGTTGGTCAATTTTAAAGGCAAAGATCAACATATACTTATATGTTTTGGTACCGTTTTGTGATATCAAATACTTATATACCTAATATTTTGCAAATGGTTGTGTAATTCATAAACAATGCAATTAATTACCACCACTTGCAGAACTAAGTTTGGAAACAATAGAATCCCGGACGATTCGTTCGCTCTGGACAAAAGTAGTCTTCGTACATGCAGACCCATCACCGCATGCTTTAGATGGTGATGCGTTTTCCAATTTGTTTATCTTTTCTGGAAACATATTTGTCTGAACTTGTTGATGGAATGGACTACTAAAGATGTTACCTTTCATGTTAATCAAATATGCATATTACCATTTCTCATTTAACGATGTGTCTTTTGCCTTAGTCAATGACGATTCAGAAAAATAGGAAACTCAGATATAATTATGTTCATATTTATACCCTGGTACCCTTGCATATTTAATATCAAAGTCTCATTGACGCCCTCTCAGGTATAGCGTCATATATTAGCTGTATGTGAGTAGGAATGAGATTATTTGTATTATACTCGGTAGATTTTGATTTTTTTTCGCCCCCACATCCAACATGCATATATTCCAATTTTGTAAGAATGTGCCCATGTTACATTGGTTATACGACGTTTTAAAGGTAAACATTCATCTGAATGAAAATTAAGAAAACTACTTCAGATTTCCACTTAGGAATGCCTTATATTTAACAAAATAGTATATCACTATTACTTATACAAGTGTTGGCTATGTTATATAAAATATATAACCAAACAAACAAAACATTAAGTTCATATTAAAAGGATATATTTTCTTTGTTGACATATGCATAAACTGACGAAGGGTTTTAAAATGTATTACTGTAATCTTATATGTCCAATTCGTGATGGGTGAAATGATCGAGTAATGAGCGAAAATGCAAAGTGATATTCACTTACTCATTGCATTTACTTTGTACACCGTTTAAATTTCCCAGTAGATAAGTATCACAACACTGAAATTCATAACTATATGTATGCATAAGAAAAATCGCTACAACCGAACAATGTTCCATGCATTTTTTAGTGATACGAAAACAATAAGGTATGTGAGAAAATTGGGTTCAATTAAAAAAATGTCGTCCATAGACTATGAGACCGGCTCTGGCAAAACCAGGAACTTCGTCACATTTACGATTTTGCGTAAATGGCCTGAAAATGTAAAAAATTGACCTCAGGGACGAAATGGACATTTGAGTATCATAATGTGAAGCAACTTTTTGTTTCTAAAGAGATATGCAAAATCGGGAAAATGGCTATAATTATCGTAGGATAAAATCAATAATGACATGTACTTTGAACTTAGTGTTGAACTTTAACCTCAATTATCTCCATTGTTTTAGCAGAATAAGAAAAATCATTAAACAAATAATTTTTTTGCCTGATCGGCATAAAAATGGTCTCAGAATAAAAAGAAAAATACACACGACAACATACAATCAAAGGCTCAATTTTACATTTTGTGTCAATGTTGCTGGTTTTGCCAGAGCAGGACTGTCACATATATGGTCGTTTTTACATAAAACATGTCACAGTAGGTTTAGATAACAACATACACGTATATGCATCGAATCGATTCCTTCCATTTGTTCAAATAAGAGAGTACAGTGTAATAGTGCCGTCACACCCGAAGCCATGCTCTCTCTGCGTTCTCGCAGGGGAAGCGCCGACAAATCGAGCGATTAATGACACAATGGTAGCTCGTTCACGCTCTTACCACGATCTTAACACGCTCTCCGTACGCTCTGGCCACGCTTTCCGAGCTATTCACTGTTCACGCTCCGTGTATATTAACAATAGCTCAGAACAATGAGACGAGGCCGTTTGTTCTACGCTCTCGCCACGCTCTCGACACGCTCTCTGCGATCCTATACCATGCACGCATGTAGTTGAACACACTCAGTGCGTTTCCTACTAGCACACTACGCATGCTCTTGGCGTGGATCTGTTTTGAAAAGTGGGGTGGAGGGTTATTATTGTTTACTATCATTGTTATTATTAGTAGTAGTATTAGTATTAGTATTAGTAGTAGTAGTAGAAGTAGTAGTAGTAGTAGTAGTAGTAGTAGTAGTAGTAGTGGTGGTGGTAGTAGTAGTAGTAGTAGTAGTAGTAGTAGTAGTAGTAGTAGTAGTAGTAGTAGTAGTATCAGAATGACTGTTATTATGCAATTCAGACAAATGTAATTTGGAAACATAACTTTTGGGGAACTGGGGGTGTCTAAACCATCGATATAAAAATGTATATCGATGGTCTGTGTATGAACATCGTGGTTTTGCGACCGGGTTTTTTTTTTTTTTTGGGGGGGGGGGGGGGGTGCACGTTGGGAACGTGTCGCCGAGATTTGGGACAAAACATTTATATATTTGCGGGAAATCTGTGTTCATAATGCATACATAGGGTATGCGTATGTCCCCATTTATTGGAGCCTCATATAAGTTGTATGCCGCCATGCCACGTTTTAGCCAGAAATTGAGTTTCCCCCAAATGTACTTTTGCCCGGACATGCCTTTTTAACTTGTGACATCATTTTACCTACATTTGAAACGTGTCAAACTTCGCAATCTATAGCCTATAGCGTCCACTAATCCCCCCGTCACATATAGCTACGCTCTCGCGCCCATCTCGCGCCGCTCCTAATCCCCATTCATAAAATTGGAAGCGTGTGGAGGACGTGGGGAGAGCGTGTGGAGGTCGTGTGGAGAGCGGCGTTCATTGTTCGCTATTGTTTAGATCGTACACTTTTCTTGGCCGCTCTCGCGCCGCTCCCGCGGCGTCCAAGTTAAATTAGCAAATTAGCAACGCAGTGGGCAATGAATGGGAAGATTATCTCACATGCGTCAATAGATATCCTTCCATGAATGCACAGTCAATAGCTCGATGAACAAAAGAGCAGGACGTAGGAGCTCGGCGTTCGCTTTGGACATGTTGAAAAACGAACTTGGGTCTTCGGCGATCTACTCTTTTAGTCCGTGGGCCAGAGGGGTCTACCGGGGACCCCCCCTATGATCCTCCGACTTGGGTGTCATTTTGTCCATTGATATGTCTAATGTTAGAAACAAAATGTTAACAAGAAAAAAACTCATATACACTATGTTTTTTTACTACTTTTTTGGATGTATGTAAAAATAGCACTTTTTCATTTTTTGCTGCATTTCTTAGGGTTGGTGAAAATTGAGATTGCGTCAAGTGCTCTCATTTGATAATAGCTAGGTCTTTATCAACTAAATTTTGCTGATACATATGTTTATATATGCCTAAGACACAGATAAAGTTTCATGGTCAAAGTTGATTGGCTTCATATAATTATGACGTCATCAAATTTGCATATGAAAAATCATGGGAATTTCCGTAAACAAAACGATCAAAAAAAAAATGTTCATTAGTATAGTTAATTTTTTTCACCATGAGAATGATGATAATGAGCTTAAACTTATTATGTTTATTTCTGAAAGTATATTCAAATCAGAAATGCTATTATCCTTTGAATATAATGTACAAAAATGACATTTTTTATTACGTAATCACCATGTGTCATATGCAAGTGTAAGGCATAATGATGGCCATTTTGTGTAGTGCACAAATCGGTACATATTGTTCCCTCTTTAATTTCTTTATTTTAGAACCAATCGCTCTCATATTTGGCACATATGTAGAACTAGTAGGGCTATTCTGTTTGCAATAAGTAGAATTTAAAAAGGTCATCATATGAGGGCGCTATTTACTAAAAATTTGATAAAAACATACAAAATCCTATATATTCTGATAAAAATGTAATTTTTTCTCTATCTGTTTGATTTGTATAGACATCTTGACATTTTGTTTGCATTATTATGCAATCTACTTTCCCTAGATTGAAATTTAAGACTGCTGTGTTGTATCTTGTATATTTTAGTGTCTAAATTATTTATAACTCAGACTGAATTGTACCTTAAAAGTGGAATGGGGATAACATTGCGCTACATACAAACAATTTCAGATTATTCACTTAGTAGTAACCCTATGTATCTAGTCCTGAGTGAGATTTTCGATAGCATGTAAGACAAAATGTTTTGGGAAAATTCTGGTCAGAAACTTGTTTTTCAATATTTGAATTATACCCTCCCGTGCCAAAAGTATTGCAACATAGTCACATTCATTACACAGGAGGCAACGTATGACATGATAATACGTGCTGTCTCAATTAGTTGTAGTAAATGATTTAAGTTTTTATTATCAGGCACGATTCAGTAACATGTCAAGAATCATTTATCATGTAAATTTTATGAAGTTCTAGTATTTTGTTTGGTACCCGCGCATTCTGAAAATGGCGCGCATCCTCCTTGGTAGAGTCCCGTATAGACCATGCAGTCTTTTTTTGGGTGATGCTGTCCCAGAGCCTGAAGATAGAGCTGACCAAACCCTCCCTGGTGGTTTCTCCGTCCTTGGTGAGGGCTCTCTTGATGGCATCTCACAGATTCTCTATCGGGTTAGCATCTGGTCATTGTTCTGGCCACTGCACCCTGTTAACGCTTTTTTCGTCATACCATTGGTCCATCTGGACAGACCTGTGGGCCGGTGTGTTGTCATCCTGGAAAATGATTGGTGTTGCGCGTCGCCAAAGATGTAACCAATTGATGGAAACATGTGAGAGTCCAGAATCTCCCGATATTTTTGCGTTATCCATGTTCCCGTACACGACAACAAGATCGCCGACTCCATAGATGCAGACACCCCCAAACCATGACTGAAACTGCATTCCTTTAGTGTAGATCATGTTGCTTGGGTCGTATGAGGTGTCGGATTCACGCCAGACTCTTACTCTTCCGTCGTTGGTAGAAAGGCAAAATCTACTCTCGTCGGAAAAGACCGGACGTGACTCCAATTGTCCTACACCGTCCAATCCCTCACTCTGGAGGACCACCTGATGAGCCTCTGGCGATTGACACGAGATATGATAATCTTCCTCCTGGAAATGCGGGCATGAGGATTGTTGCTAGTCAAAATTTTCCCTTTCCCTATGGCGTTTACACACTCTGTACACCGTTTGACGGCATACCTGAAAGTGTTCAGCAATATGAGCCACCGAAACCCCCTCCTCCATCAGGGCGACGATTTGCCGGAGTTGCACGTTAGATTACCCGGATGTCCTGACCATGGTTTGTTCATGAGGGCCTTGAATGAGAAAGTGAATAATGTGCACCTTCCATTTATACCGAAATGTCGGTAATTATTCAATTATTTAGTACAAAACACCGCTACAACATAGATAAGTAATTTACCAAAAATGTAACGAAT
Organism: Echinarachnius parma; assembly: GCA_037951105.1. Classification (NCBI taxonomy): domain Eukaryota; kingdom Metazoa; phylum Echinodermata; class Echinoidea; order Clypeasteroida; family Echinarachniidae; genus Echinarachnius; species Echinarachnius parma. Next base: position 196,772 of record JBAMJV010001781.1, read on the forward strand.
TTCACCATGTTGCAATACTTATGGCAAGGAAGGGTACTTCTGTTTGGCATCACATTTGTTTGTTTCAGAAAAGAGAACAAATGAACACCTCTTGTTTACAGTTCATTATTTGATACCTACTCTCCAAATGTGACAGAAACTTCATGTGACAACTAGGTGAGTACACATTCATGCCTTTAAATGATTACCATGGTGACAGAAAGTGGCGAATGAATTGAATGCAAATTAAAGTTAACGACCACATTGAAAAATGTTTTTGATCATGAAAAGTTGTCTGAAATTTGCAGGGGAATGTCTGTGTGTGTAGAACTGTTAACTCCTTTTGCAACATTTGCGCTCTTATTTTTTTACTAAAATAAACGTACTATATGTCTCAATATTCATAATACATGTACACGGGGTACTAAATACATTCAGTTAATCACTGACACCTCACAAATGATCTGTTAGCATGAAGGCCTGTGAAAGCATGGTTGTGGCAATATCTGATGTCAGTTAGATTCTATATTTCATGCTGTTTGTTTTTCTTTACTTTAAATAAATGGTATAAGCAAATACGGGTGACAAATAGTGTATACCTCAAATGTTATCATATTAAGCATTACACCATTTACTGTAGTGATCAGATATAATGCCAAAGTATCACTATCTTAATGCCAGGAAATTATCATAAATAATGATAAAATAATTAAGCATCTGCCTTCTGTGCCATATTTTGTAAGCTTTTGAAGCGCTTGATCCTAAACCAGCACCATGCAATCACAAAAGAGCACCCCGAGCTTGGGCAGGCTGGCTCCTGACCAATGCTAAATCACGAGCTAAATAATTAATTTGCCACAGTCCATAGAAGATGGCTTAAAACCTAATGCTGTCTATGCATATGGAACTGTAAGCCACTGGCTCGTCCTAACCATGTAAATGAGATTACAATTGATTTCACTTAACCAAACTGCTGAAGCATTTTTAATTTATGCTGAAAACCTGTGAATTGTTGTCAAGAACACACACACACACAAAAAGTAATCTCTGACATTAAGATCACACTCACTACAATCCTAAACAATTTACATATGTGGACAACTGTTGGGAGGACACTTTCCCTGTCGTGGAACAACATCCATCAGAACATGCCATGCAAGCTCCAAAAAAAGACCCATCAACAACAAAGTGTTACATACCAGTCTCACTTCTTTTCCACACCTTTAAGCTGTTCGAGCGACTAATTCTGACCCACCCAGGTACCCACCATGTGCAGTTGTATAACCATCTCTGATGAAGGAGCAGGCATGATTCCAGCCTAGGAAGTATTGCACAAGACAACTGCTTAACCTTACCCAACATATAGAAGATGTTTTCCAGTAAATGTCTTAACTGGAGTTGTGTTTGTAGACCTCTCATCAGCTTATGCTACTGTGCACAGACTCTACACAAACTACTGAATGTGAACAAAATGCACTTGACCAACATGGTAAAGACCTTGATTGAAAACAGACGCTTCTTCGTCGAGCTGTCTGGAAAGAAGTGTGGTTGGCGCAGGAAGTATTCTGGCCAAACTCTGTTCAACATCCATGGGCGTAGATATTTCATTGATACCTATTCATCGGGGGGGGGGGGGGGGGGGGTGATACGGAAGTATCTACGCGCCGCCCATGTCAACATCTATGTTAACGATCAACCTATATCTACTCTGAGACCAGGGTTTCATCTATTAGACGACCTGTGTATCACCACCCACAGTGATGACTTCCCTAAGGCAGAATCCACATTGTGTGAGGGATTTACCAACCTATCCTTGTACTACAAAGAGAACCATCTGAAGGCTAATTCAGTTAAACTAAATCTCAAATATGCGCCTTTCATCTGAAGAACATGCATGCAAACCAGAAACTGAAGATCACTTGGAATGGAACTAGACGGAGACAATGTGATAGTCCTGTCTACATAGGGGTGACCTTAGATAGATCTTTAAAGAGTACAAGGCCTGTATCACCCAGCTCAAAGGAAGGTCAGCTCCACGAATGCCTTTCTTGACAAACTGAGCACATCCAAATGCAAACCAAACAACAATCAGCTCTGGCTCTATGTTACTATGTTGCAGAATATGTATGCACGGGTGTGGGAAAGATCAGCACATGCCAACAAGAACAAAAGCTGCCGTTATATCATGATGTATGAGACGAACGAGAACTGATAACGTATACCTAATCTCTGGCATCGCATCCCAGCTGTAATAAATAAGGAGGGCTGCTGCTAGCCAGAAGGAACGACTGAGACAAACAGAGGTGAAGGACGCCCATTTCATGTCTACCCACTGCATCCTCGGTGCTTTAAGTCACGGAAAAGCTTCCTTTCATGATCTGTTGAACCCCTGAACTACAGCGTGTCTTCAAGAAGGCTCAAACTCTGGGAAGAGAGGCTGAGCTCTAGGAAATATCGGTAGCCTACGCCTATGGTGCCATCAGAGAAACTGTCCACACGATTCAACCATGCACCCCTGGGTGACTTTGCGTAGCCGGAATAGGCTTTGGCAGGCGTGGGAAGATGCAAGGCAACATGTTGAACTGGGGATACATCGAAGGTGCATCAGAATGCGAGTGCGGTCAAGCCCCTCAGATCATTGACCACCTGCTTAGTTGTGATCTGGTACATGGAATGTGCACAATCAAAGATCCGACAGAGGCCTACGACGTAGCGCTCAGATTTGCCGGACATTGGCAGAAAGTTGTATGGTGATACGAAATGATGAATGAAACAAGCTCCAAACTGCTATTAAAGGTGGGGGTAATAAACACAAACAACCGATAATCTCCTTTGAAAGCAAACAATTTATCAATCTGCAGCAGATAATGCCTTCACTGTACGGGAGATATCCTACCACGTAGAAAAATGTAGACTTATCTCCAACACTTGTCTATCGCCAACTATTATCGAGGCAGAGCTCTGAAAAAAAAGCGGCCTTGTATATTGTTTTGATGAAAATGACACTTATAGGAGCGGCGATTGGCTTTTTCAAAATGAAAATGGGAACCTTAGGAGCCGCCGGATCGGCTGTAAAAACAGGGGTCTTTGAAGCGACACTTACCTGTATTGAAAATATACATACCCCTCCCTCCCCCTTCGGGTCATTGATGATGATGGTTGACCAGGGTTTTCTTACCGTTTCTTATCGACATGGCCACATTGATCTTTGTAGCTTATTTATGCCATGGATATCTCCTTTAAAAAATACATATAAAAGGAAAAAGTACGACAGATATGTGTTGTTCATTCCTTCGTTACTTAAGCTTAAAAGTGTGTATGCTCTGCCGCCGTTTCCCACACAGTGGATAACACAGCGAATCGATATCAACAATGTTGCCATAGTGGCTTTTCAGGCCGTGATCCTTCCAAATATAGGGTTCTGAGGAAGACCAAATTATATTGAACGGCTACAACTTTATCTTTACCATTCACATGTGTTAATGACTAATGGAATGTCTCCACTTAATTGCTCTAAATAAACATTGTAAAGCGCTTAGAGATGATTATCAATCGTGATAAGCGCTATATAAAAATTGGATATTATTATTATTATTAACATTGATGTAAAATCATGCTTGATGAATATGAATAGTATGCTTCATCTTTATTAAAGAAAATGAGTTGCAGAAGATACAAAACAATCATGTACACACAGACTGCTCCTGTGCCTATAAGTTTTGTAAACTCTCGGTTTCTCTGGTAACCCCAAACTTATAAACATGAAGTTCCCGTATTCAAATATGAACTTTGTTAGTACTAGATTAACAGGCCTGAACAAGTGGTACGTAAAAACATCATATCGCAATGTATTTATTAATTCACTTTGAAGGTCACATTCAGACAGTTTTTGCCTTAATTAGCCCGTAAAAATTAAAAAAATATATTATAATCGTCCTCGTAAGTATGGACTTGAATACTGATCAAGCAAAATCCATTTGTCAACACAGAACCATCACTTTGAGACAAAAACTAATTAATCGTTTCTTAATAGTCCGTGGGCCAGAGGAGGGATCAAATAATGAACTTGTCAACGAGACGTATTTGTTCTCTTTGAAAGAAAAGTGATGCCAAAGATAATAATACAAACTATTTAGAAAAAAAAGTTTCTGGCAAGACGTTCCCACACATTTTGCCTTAATTTTATATCGTAATAAACATGCTATTGAAAAACTCATTCAGGACTAGATTCAGGTAAGGAGTGAATAAATAATCGAAATAGTTAATTGTGTGTAGCGCACTGTATTCCCTATTCCACTTTTAGGGTACAATCTAGAGGGAGTTATGCCTTATCTATACGCTAAGATACAACATAACAGTCTTTAATTTCATTCTAGGAAAAGTAAAGTTGCATAATAATGCAAACAAAATGTCAAGTTGTCTATACAAATCAGGCAGATAGAGAAAAAAAAAAAAAATTTATCGGAATTTAAAGGATTTTGTATGTTTTTATCAAATTGTTAGTAAATACCGCCCTCATATGATGACCTTTTGAAATTATACTTATTGCAAACAGACGAGCCCTACTAGTTCTACATATGTGCCAAATATGAGAGCGACTGGTTCTAAAATAAAGAAATTAAAGAGGGAGCAATATGTACCGATTTGTGCACTACACAAAATGGCCATCATATGCCTTACAATTGCATATGACGCATGGTGATTACGTAATAAAAAATGTAATTTTTGTACATTATATTCAAAGGATAATAGCATTTCTGATTTGAATGTACTTTCAGAAATACACTTAATAAGTTTAAGCTCATTATCATCATTCTCATGGTGAAAAAAATAAACTATACTAATGAACATTGTTTTTTTGACCGTTTTGTTTACGGATATTCCCATGATTTTTCATATGCAAATTTGATGACGTCATAATTATATGAAGCGAATCAACTTTGTCCATGAAACTTTTCCTGTGTCTTAGGCATATATCAAAATATGTATCAGCAAAATTTAGTTGATAAAGACTTGGCCATTATTAAATGAGAGCACTTAACGCAATCTCAATTTTCACCAACCCTAAGAAATGCAGCAAAAAATGAAAAAGTGCTATTTTTACATACATCCAAAAAAGTAGTAAAAAAACATAGTGTATATGAGTTTTTTTCTTGTTAACATTTTGTTTCTAACATTAGACATATCAATGGACAAAATGACACCCAAGTCGGAGGATCATAGGGGCGGTCCCCGGTAGACCCCTCTGGCCCACGGACTATTTGTTCAGGGGCTTTTGTATGTCCATGCATGGGAGGATATCTTTTCACACAAGTGTCATAATCTTCTCATTCATTCCCAAGTTGAACAAAAGACATTCTTGCAGATCTATTCCAGCACTTCTGCTAGTGGACGCTATAGCCTAGGCTATAGATTGCAAAGTTTGACACGTTTCAACTATAGGTAAAATGATGTCATAATATAAAATGACATGTCCGGGCAAAAATAATGTACATTTGGGGGAAACTCAATTTATGGCTAAAACGTGGCATGGCGGCATACAAATTATATGAGGCTCCAATGAATGGGGACATACGCACACCCTATGTATGCATTATGAACACAGATTTCCCGCAAAAATATGATTATTTTGTCCAAAATCTCGGCGACACGTTCCCAACGTCCCCCCCCCCCCAAAAAAAAACACAAAACAAAACAAAACAAAAACAAACGGTCGCGAAACCACGATGTTCGATATATATTTTTATATCGATGGTACAGACCCCATTTCCCCAAAAGTTATGTTTCCAAATTACATTTGTCTGAATTGCATACTAACAATCATGACTACTACTACTACTACTACTACTACTACTACTACTACTACTACTACTACTACTACTACTACTACTACTAGAACTACTACTACTACTAATAATAATAATAACAATGATAGTCAACAATAATAACACTCCCCATCCCCTCCACCCCAGTTTTCAAAACAGATCTACGCCAAGAGCATGCGTAGTGTGCTAGTAGGAAACGCACTGAGTGTGTTCAACTACATGCGTGCGGTATAGGATCGCAGAGAGCGTGTCCACAGTGTGTGGAGATCGTGTCGAGAGCGTAGAGCAAATGGCCTCGTCTCATTGTTATGAGCTATTGTTAAAGATACAATAGCTCGGAAAGCATGGCCAAAGCGTACGGAGAGCGTGTTAAGGTCGTGGCAAGAGCGTGGTAACGAGCTACCATTGTGTCATTAATCGCTCGATTTGTCGGCGCTTCGCCTGCGCTTTGATCAAAATGTTTTTTTTTGTATAAGTACGAGAACGCAGAGAGAGCGTGGCTTATATGTGACGACACCATAACAGAAGTGCTGGAATAGATCTGCAAGAATGTCTTTTGCTCAACTTGGGAATAAATGGGAAGATTATGACACTTGTGTGAAAAGATATCCTCCCATGCATGGACATACAATAGCCCCTGAACAATTGAGTAGGTCGCAGAAGACCCACGTTCGTTTTCGACATGTCGAAAGCGAGCGTGGGTCTTTGGCCACCTAATCTTTTGTTCAGCGAGCTATTGTCTGTGCATTCATGGAAGGATATCTATTGACGCATGTGAGATAATCTTCCCATTCATTGCCCACTGTGTTGCCAATTTGCTAATTTAACTTGGACGCAGCGCGAGAGCGGCAAAGAAAAGTGTACGATCTAAACAACAGCGAACAATGAACGCCGCTCTCCCCCACGTCCTCCACACGCTCTCCCCACGTCCTCCACACGCTTCGAATTTTATGAATGGGGATTAGGGTCGCAGAGAGAGCGGCGCGAGAGCGTAGAGCGGTGTGACGGCGGTTTAAGAGTATGGTGTCAGGTGACTAACATTATCCGCTTGCTGTTATAAGTTGGTTCATAAATATTACATTTATTTACTATCTTTGTCGGAAATAACTCCTTTGAACTATAAAATAAACCTTCCTATAATAACCCAGCACCACACCCAAGTACAATTCATGAAGACTTACCAATAATAATTTATCATGGATACTTTGCAAACAAAGGGTGGAAACATTGAGCTTGCTTTCGGCATTATTATACACACCTACCGCACTATCATAATTGATCTGTTTGGTTGATTACATGTCAACCGAAACGTAAACTAAAGTAATCATTTGTATTTGCTCGGAACAAATTGTGACCCTTTCTCTAATAATATATTGTTATCACGAACAATCGAGTAAGGTACCACCTGGTTCGAAGTCAATGCTACGATAATGATGATCTTGAATTGAATCACTGAACTATTACGGTATCATCGCCATAGTGGCGCCTATCGTATTATGCTCTTTTTAGGCATTGTTCAGTTTTGACAATCGCTTCATACTTTTACCGAAAATCAAAACCAGTTAAATACCCCCATTATGTTGTGTCTGGAAAGGCACTTGATCAATTAATTGTATAATTAGCTACGTCGAACAATTGACGGGAATCGTGAAAATTATGATACAAATCAAAATTGGCATGTACACTACTTGATCTTAGTTCAATTTACAAACAAGAAAACACTTCATGGCGGCAGTATCCAATATTAAAGGGATTGTACAGTTTTAATGAAACTAATGTTTAAGTAACCAAAACCTGCACCATAACATTACAAACTGATAATTATAACATGTTCAAAACTTCTGCAAACGTTGTTAATTCAACTCATATTGATTTCAATTGAATGACAGGTCATTTCGAGAAAACGAGAACAAACATAATATTTGTGTGATTTGTTCAATAACATTATGTGTGACCATTATGGTAGGGCAATACCGCAAATACATTCAAGTTGAAATGTATATTGATCATGATAATTAACATTCACGTGTCTTGTGGGGGGGGGGGGGGGGGGGTCAATTTCTTTGATGGACTTGGGTCGTTTTTTTAATCATATGGACTTGGGACATTCTTTGAATCATAATATACAGAGTGAACTGCAAGTGATATAGGTGAGAGAGTTGTTATTTTCAGCTTTTAATCAATGAATGTCTGTGGTTGCAAGCTACAAAACATTTCCACCCCGGCCTCCCCCTCAACCATGACACTACACCAACCTACATCCCTCATTACCTAGCATGTGTATGTATGGGATATCGTGTGCATGTGTATGTGTGTGTGTTTGCGTATAATATATACGTGTGCATGTCTGTGCTATGCCAAACATGAAGAAACTTGCAAAACCAAGTAGTATCCATGTTTAACATATTTTCTAGACACCCTGGCCCCTTGCATCCGAAAGTCAAACACACACACACACACACACACACATACACACACACACACACACACACACACACACACACACACACAGACACACACACATACACACACACACGCACACACACACACACACACACACACACACACACACACACACACACACACACACACACACACGCACATACACACACACACACACCTCTGTATCTGAAGTTATGATGTTTCGGATGGATTTTGTATCATTTTATCGCAATCTAAACATATGCTTATGTATTTGTTTGTTTTGTATTGGCTTTGTTTTGTACTGAATTATTAATTTACATAATTGGTGTCATTGTATAATGCTCTTAATAGGTTTTTCAAATCGAATTAAGTCTTTCAAGATTACAATATAGCCTATTATTAACTCTTAAAATAGTTATTTGCATTTCATACATAAGCGCTGTATTCAAAATTTCACGTCCATGTAATCACGATGTAACGACGTGTGACATAGTATTAAGCAAAATTGTAATATGCTAACATTTGGTATCAAACGATGCGCAGGCAATTAGGGAGACCTCCATGAACAAAACAATCTGGAATAAGCAGTGCATTGTGGTGTAATTGTGCAAGATGTATGACTGGGTATTCATGACCCCTAAGGCTAAAACACACTATTTAGTGTATTAGGTGTGGTTTTCTTGAAACTCATCCTGTGGATTTCCAGTAGCTAGTTCGCGAGGTTGTCCACCTTGGTTGTGATCCTAGAATGTCTTAGAAGTCATTTCTGGTGGCCAACCTTTTACAACAGGCAAAAGCTGAAAACGTAAAAAAGGGGTGGTTTGCCCCTGGGTATGTATCACAGCCGTGGCGATCAAAGTACACTTCAGTTGCATTGCATATTCTTTCTGGTGCGTTACCATGATTACATAATTTGTACATCCGTACATTCCACAAATGATCTCTGCGTATTTCAAAACTTTGCCTTTGGATATTTCTTATCAATTCACTACTTTCTACTACGTGGGAATTAACTATACCTACAGCTGCCAGGTTTGTTTTATGCAACATTCCCGAAGTGCCCTCCGATATATTATTGTAAGATAATGAAAAACTGACTGTCAAATTTGAAAGAACATACAATTTTAATGACAGAATAAACTTTATTTCATCAAAATCGGTTCAAAAACGGTTGAAATATCCATTAGAATATTTTTATTCAAAAGATTCTTCACCGGTAATCACCGGGGGATATTTAGACTTTTTTAACAAAAAATTAAAATGCTTAAAGACTACTTGGAAAACTATCTGAATATGTTTTTAAAAAGTCGTTGATTATATATCTATTGAATCATTATTTTAACAAAATATTAAATGCACAGTTTTGTATGAAAAATGGCTAAAACCAGTGATTTTTTTTTATAGCGCCCTCTTGAGATGTAACGACTCTTTTTTTTAATGATAACAGGGGTTTTACTTAGTCGTTTGTAATTATGTATACTTTTCGAGCATGGTGAAATTATAACTATTACTTTATACCGTAATGGTGCAGGTTTTGGTTAGTAAAGTTAAGTTTGACCAATACTCAACTATCCCTTTAAGTCTCTATTTTTTTAAAGAACGATTTCCCCATACCGACCAAGCATCATCTATGCATCGGAATATTGTAGTTTTATAAATAACATTTGATAACGGTGTATCCAATTATGTAGTTATTTCTTTTAAGAGAATACCTTATAATTTATGAAAGACTTTTGCATAAATGTTTTACATAATCATCCCATAATAAATCACAATGCACATGTACTCCACGTACTTTTCTTTCAACTGTTTACCATGGAGTGTAATATCAAGTAATTTAGATTGTAATCGAGTATGACGTGAAGTTATAAGCATTGCATTTGTGGTATCAATATTAATTTTCAATATAGAATTCACATACCACTCAAGTATTTCAGTTATACTTTTGTGTTAACAAGATTGTCACCATAATCATACATTGCAACGTCATCAGCAAATATATTACATGTACAAGCATTTAAATTTTTGGCAATATCATTGATAAATAATACTAATTAAAACAGGTCAGGTCCTAGAAACCCACCTTCGTAGATTCCAAAAAGTTACTGTGGTTTCCACAGTAATTAGACAAATAAATAAAAACATGTTTATTTGAATGGTATATTACCACAGGCCAAGCCAGTTAAGGTTTGGCCTGTGATAATATACCATTCAAATAAACATTTTGTTATTTATTTGTCTAGCTGTGAAACCATAGTTCAATGTTGTTTATACCATGATGTTGCAATTTAAGTATTAATACATCATGACAAATTGAATCGAAGCATTTTTAAATGTCAAGAAAGCGCACGCCTACTAGTTATTGCATCATACCTATCATCTTCTACTCGATGTAAGCAAGTTAATGTGGAATTATTCTTTATAATCATTTCATTGGCCAAAAATATTAATTAAATTGATTCTGTACTAACATTTTGTAAATCTTAACTAGTCGTAAATGCAATAGGTTTCGTTAATCAAACAAATATATGGAGTTCGTATTGAGTAATGAGTCTCATTTCATTATCGGATAAACGAACCCGATTTCATTTATACCCCCGTCAGACCTGCTACGCTCGTACTGCGCGCGTACTGTGCTCCTAATCCCGATTCAAAAAATTGGAAGTACGAGGCGAAGTATTGTAGTAACGAGTAGCTAGATTGGCCTATTTTAATGTCTTTTGTTAAATGACGAATGAATGGGAGAATTATTGCACATGCGTGAAAGGATAGCCTCTCATGCATGGACATACAATGACTCCCTGACAAAAGCTCAGATCGTGGCATTGCCACGACCACACCCCCAAAATGGTCGTATTGAAAGCGTAGGGGTGACTATTGTTCAGGGCTGTATTGTCTGTGCATGCATGGGAGGTTTTCTTTTCGAGATAATGAGATAATCTTCCCATTCAGATCCACATTGAACAAAAGACATTTTGCAGATACATTCCAATGAATTTGATCAGCTATTGTATAGAGCGCAGTAGAAGCGTAGGTCGGTGTGACGCCACCATTAGTAGAAACGAATTTACGGAATAACTAACCTTCGGAATAACGAGCTGTAGCCCATTCGTCAAGCCAGTTTATCTACATTGCTGGTCCCCGCCCAGGTTCAATTAGGGTAATTGGCATGATTGCGGATGTGTATAAAGCATGATTGCACTATAAAGTAACACCCGCTGGAATTATCCCGACAATACAGTGCGGAAGTGTTTCCAATGGCCGAGTTATAAGTAATGCAATTAGATGCAGTTTCCTCTGGGAGAACAAAACAAAAAGCACTGCAGAGGCAACCTAGATAAATAGGACTACGAAAATAAAATAAATTTATGATATGAAAGACGATAGATATAGAGTTACTTAAAGTTCTGACTGGGCAGATGTGCACTGCATGCAATACAGGGAAAATGTCTTTGCAATTGGGTTGTCGTATAACCATACAATTTAAGAGATAATTGAATTTTGGTAGAGAGTGGGCTACACAAACAAATTTTTTTTTTAGATAATGAAAAACTGAGTGTCAAATTTGAGAGAACATACAATTTAAATGGCAGAATAAACTTTATTTGATCAAAATCAGTTCAGAAATGGCTGAAATATCCTTAAACATAACCATTTGCAATACATGTAGGGCCCCACAAGTATTCGATAATTATTAACCAGCCGTTAATTTTTTTTTTTAAATGCTTCCTCTTTTCAACAATTTTCCAAAAAGGTTTTTAGATAGTTGTTGATTATCTCTCTAATCACTATTTCAACAAAACATCTAATGCACAATATTTTATTTAAAACGGTTTAAACCAATGCGTTTTTTAAAGCGCCCTCTTTAGTTTAAACAGCTCTTTTTTTAATGATAACAGGCTTTTCACTTAGTCGTTTGTAATTTTTGTAGTGCTTTTGAGCAAGGTGGAATTATAACTATTAGTTTGTAATATAATGGTGCAGGTTTTGGTTACTAAAATTCAGTTTGACCAAAACTGTACTCTCTCTACCAGAACTCAAGTATCCCTTTAAGTAAATACAAAATAGTACAACTTCGTCTATGCACAGCCAGTTAAGACAATTCTTATTGTAAGAAAACTTCTAAGTTCTAGATTTAAAATGAACATATATGACTGGTTGATCCTCAAAATTAGTTTAAGTATAAAGCCTAACAGTAACATTATTTGATTTTGGTGTTTTGGTCAGTTACCAACTCCCATGTTTCGTTCCTTCCCATATAGTTATTGCTTCACTACCCTGGACATTTCCTAAATAGTTTATTTGTTTTTACTCTATCTCCACAGATTCTATTTATCAAGAGCTTATTTCCCAAAGGCGCTTAATCCAATTTTCCACTTTCGGAAAAACAGGTTTCTTTACCCAACTTTGTACATATGCCTATGGGAATCTGAAAATGGAACGTTCCATATTTAGACTTTGATTGTGCAATGTCTTATTAACTGACAATTTCTGGATATATGTGTAGCTTATTAATGTACTTGTATCGTTAACCCAATATTGATGGAAAGTGGATTTAGCGCCTTATGGAACTAAGCTCCATTATATCATTTGATATCACATAATTTTGGTCAGTTATTACTTTCACTTTTTAATCCTTACATTCATCTTTTCTCCACAACACACTATTAATTTGGTCTTTGCACAATTCAACAATACATCCGCTATATTTTAAAGGAAGTTAGTAACATTGTCCTAATACTCATAATCCAATTGGATCTCTAGCAGTTTCCTCATACATATTTGTATTTGTATTAACAATAAAATACTAGTACAGGTTTTGGTTTTTCAAATTTCCGTTTCGTTAAAAAGATTTGTACGGTTGAAGTGTTCAGCTGTTAAATTATCCACTGGACAGCGAAACCGTGTACAAAGTGAGTGAAATGAGTTAGTGAATATCATTTTGCATCTGTGCTCATTACTCGGCCATAATAACGTCCATTTGACTTGAAATTTTGACACAATGCCCTGTAGATATATCACATAACAACAATATTCATTTTACCACCCATTTATCACTTTTTGCACATGTTAACAAAGTTACTAGATCCCTTCAATACCGCATTTTCCCTAAGACTGCATGGTCACTAAATGTTGAACCATTTCACTCGATTTTTTCTGGAAAATAACTAGTTTGGATGCCCTGTAAATTTGTTTGGTGTGATACTGAACCTGGAATGCATTGGGTAAATAAGTACACTGACTCTGAGAAAGCTTAATAAGGGCATTACATCCTCATTTTAATAATCAAATACAAAAAAATACATCAACAACTATTTACAGCCACGTGAAAGTCAATCCCTTTTGTTATCCTTGTTTCCAAACTCATGGGCGGAACACGTAATCAGCCACATACTGGTTTTCGTAGGGGTCCTTACAATAAAAATACATAACACATTAAAATCCTTTTACTTTACAATAATACATCTATAATAATAGCTTCTGACCACTCGAGGAATGAAGAATTAAGAGGTTTCAGGGACGAGCGCCTTCATAGGGTTTATATAGCTCAGTCGGTAAGAGCACCGGTCTAGCATCCATAGGTCTCGGGTTCGTATCCCGTTGGAATCCCATTTGTCTTTGCTCCTTTTCAATCACATTATATATTTCTGGTCAGCTTCCTTATGTGTTTGAATTAAAAAATACATCTTAATACAGTCAATGCGCTATCTACATTGAACATGTCAAGACCAAAACAGAAAGGCAAATGGAGGAGAGCATTCCCTCCCTTTTAACATTCAACACATTGAGCCAAGTTTATTCAAGTGAAAACACTAAATAATGGAGTTTTTATTTACCTCTTGATGGATTCAACAACAATGATCCAAATCTTCAGGGCATTTGTTCGCATTATTCTGTAAAACTAGCCCTGCTCACGCTCCTACATTTCATCGCTTTTAGAAATAGGTTATACTGGTCCGAATTTCAGTAGGTATGCATAGTATTCAAGGTTATAGTCTACCCTTTCAAGCTTATTTTGGTCAAATTTGTGTGGGTTTTGTGCTGGGTGATCACAATAAGTTTCTATACATATACAATATAAATGTAAAATTAAAAAGTCACATCGAGAGCGCCATATTCAGTCTAACATAATTTTATCAGAATATAGGATTTAAGGAACCGTAACTTAAACATTACATTTCGATATATTGTTACGGGCAAATTGTAGATAGCAATACGCGATTAAAGTTCACTTTATGTGGATCTTTGGCGTGAGTATCGTCTGCTGCAAGTTGTGCCAAAGAGATGCCCCAGACATCGATGATGCCGATGTATGGCCGGTGCCGCGATCCTAACATTTCCCGCAACATCCACATCTGCCTTCTCACGTACCAGTTGTTATATATGGTAATCTGTTGTAAGTTTTTGAAGTGTTCCCGTGTATTTGGGCTCTTGAAGAGGACCACAGCGCGGGGGTTCCTTTGGTGCAGACGATCGGCCGCATCCAGAATAGCCAATATGCGCGTCCGGTAATAGCTAACTGGTAGGTAAGCGACGTGCGCCCAGAGCGATACGACCACTACCACATCACCCTTCGTATCGATGCTGTCGATATAGTGTTTTTCTTGCTGGTAATTAGATATGTTCTCCATATTGTAGCCACATTCCAACGGAAAGTAGTGAAATACGTAGTTTAAACGAATATTGTGCGAGATCATCGAACCCGTATGTGGATGGTACCAAGGTCTCGACCAATCAATTTTGTCGCATTTCATCTGAAGAAACGTCACCTGCCAGGCAAACAGGTTTCTGATCGTTGAATCGCCAATGTAATTAATTGTCTTATTCGTCAGGCATTGAATCATGCTTTCTTTGGTAGAGAACTCCTTAGTATAGCAGTAAGGAGAAAACCAACGGTTGTTCTGGTAAAAACCAGCTACTGACGTTGTACTTAGGGTGCTGGTAATGTTACACGAAAGAAGACGATTAATGGCGTCCAAAAT
The DNA here is from genome assembly GCA_037951105.1 of Echinarachnius parma. Taxonomy (NCBI): domain Eukaryota; kingdom Metazoa; phylum Echinodermata; class Echinoidea; order Clypeasteroida; family Echinarachniidae; genus Echinarachnius; species Echinarachnius parma. The sequence continues at coordinate 211,983 of JBAMJV010001781.1, forward strand.
ATCACCATTAATCTGGGCGTGAACTGCAATATGTGTTGTGTTCCCTGAAATGAACATGTTTCCTCTGTAAAGAGAAACGTTACAGTATGTATTAGTTACAAATATAATTTCAAATTCCACAACAACAAAATTATTATAGAGGTATAGTATAGTAGTAACATTTTTAATCTAAACCCTCCACGACTACATCGAAAGAAAATTTTCGATTATAGTCGTGCAGATTTTATATCAAAACTTAACTTACCAAAACGTATAACGAGTGTATCATTTCAATTATTATTAATTTACGTGTATGGAATCAAAGTGTTCATCCAACACTAACCGTCATCTTTCTTCCTACATTCAACACGCCGTATTTAGAAAATCTTTTCCAGCTTCTATATCAACTGGTAATCAGTTTGAGGCAGCAGCGTAGACTTATTAGACAACGCAACGGAGAGAAGCAAAAACAGATTGGATTGACCAACGGGGAGCAACGCAGAAGGATCAGATAGGCCAACGGGGAGCAGCGCAGAAGGATCATACAGGCCAACGGGGAACAGCGCAGATGGATCATATAGGCCAACGGGGAGCAGCGCAGATGGATCACATAGGCCAACGGGAAGCAGCACAGATGGATCATATAGGCCAACGGGAAGCAGCGCAGATGGATTGGATAGGCCAACGGGAAGCAGCGCAGATGGATCAGATATACCATCGGCGTACCCAGGGGACGGTTGTGGGGGAGGATGGGGGGGGGGGGGGGGGGGGGGGTCAGCCCCCCCCCCCCCAAAAAAAAACGCTGTGTAAAAAAACGCTGTGTAAAAATGGTTGTTAAAACTTTTCATACAACTTTAGGTGTAGCATGATAAGTTGTATAAAGAGGGGTTGCGTGAAGCGGCCATTGTTCAAGCGTTGATGAAACGTGTTAAATCACGGGATAGTTTCGACCACAAAATCACCGCGTCTAAACCTCTTTTGTCCCTTCGCAAACCAAGCGAACCGAGATAGCGCAGTCGATAGAGAGTGAGACTTGTAACCCAAAGACCCCCAGTTCGAATCCTACCCTTGCAGCTTTTACATCTTGTTTTGTATTTGCTATTTCAACAACGGGATTGTTGAAATTCATTCTAAACAACAGTTGTAGAACAAATTAAAACAACAGTTGTGTAAACTTTAAACAACAGGGGTTGTTGAATGTTTTCAACATCAGTTGGATGGTTCATATGTCAAACAGGGGTTGTTGAAAAATTGTTGAATTTGTTTACACAGCGTTTTAACAGTGTATATGCATGGGTGTGCTATACAGTGTAGTATGTGTGCGACATTAACTTTAATGACTTCCCATATGTTCAGTACTGATAAGCTTTGTATGTTCATAATTTGGTATTGTCCGGCCGCAAACGACAATAACAGTGCATGAAACACATTCGTTTATTTACCGATGAAAACAAAAATACATGTATTTTATTGTGACCCCACACAGTTCAAGGATAAACCGAAAATATTTCAATACAGTGATATATCCAACATGCCTCTATTATCTGACCACGTGACTAGCAATGCGTTACAGTCAAACAAATACCGAGGGTTTAGTTCATAATACCATTATCCCTATTTAAAACGGACATAGTACATTTGAATATCATATATATTGTAACAATTAAGACATTCTAATGGAACCAACGCATGCAACAACTGAAAAGTAGGTACAGTGGCGAGGCAAAACATTTTATTGGAAAGTGACATATTATTCATCTACTTAGTAAACACAGGAATCAATGTGTCTATACATTCAAGTTGAAGAGTTGTATGCATTGGGTAAAGAGACCATGAATTCGTATTAAGGTTTACAATCAATTTATTAACCTAATGTTCACAGAGCGTTCTAAAATTTGATAAACCATCGGAAGATAATACATGACATGATGAGTGTACAATTTTAATTCAATTTCAATTGTATTTATGTTTCCAACAAAACATTTCAAATCAATTATAATCATTTACAAAGATTAAGGTATACATATTGGAAACAAGAGGGGTCCACTAAAAAGCAGTGCTTGTACAGATGTGGACTCCTCAGATAATAATGAATAATTAAATTAATACAATAACGAATTCATTACTACAAACGAACTAAAATAGAGGAAAAAAGGGATGCCAACAGAGACGAAAAATGGGACAAGAGAGAACATTACATGACAAAGATAGAAGAAGACGATAACGATACACAAAATAGACACTGAAAAAAAAGAAGAAAAAAAAGAGAAAAATGAGATATCGGGGGTACACAAATAGTACAAAAGAATGAGCTGCATGTGGGGTTAAGAAGAAGCTGGGGATGAAGATTTTCGCTTAAGAAAGGAGATATGCATGAGAGGGCACAATAAAACATATCAAATTACATTATTAGTCAGCGAGTAGAAAAATACCTTGTTTAAAAAAAAAGGAAGAATAAAAGAAGACGTGAGGACGGCGAAAGATTTAATGGGCATGAGAGGTAAATTAAATTCTTCAGAATGTCTTGTTTGGTAATTATGGACTGAGCTATCATTTCTTAAAACAGATGGCAACATATCATTATTATAAGTATACATAAATTGACCAAGATTAAATAAATATAACTCTTTAACCTTTAAAATATTATTTTAAAAAAAATAAAGCGTTTGTGTGGCACCGAAAGGGGGAATTACAAATAATACGAATACCTTCTTTTGTAGTAGCAAAACTTTATCTAAAAACGTTTGATGCGTGTTACTCGAAACTAAGAGACCATAATTCAAGTATGGGAGTATCAGAGAACTATGAAGAATAATTAATGAATTCAAAGGAAGACATGTCTTTACTTTATGAATAAAGGTTTTCCCATCCATTTGAACACTTTTGTAATTCAATTTAATAAATTTGTCATTCAAATTCGTCCCGAGGAACCACCAGAGCGGAAATCCTAACTTCAATTTCGTCTTTCGTCGATCAATTTAACAAAAAGACCACAACATTTAGTCATTTGTAACACATTTTCGTCAATTGCAAATCAAATTCGTCGGTCACAGTTGCTGAACACAGAAAAGCGAAAGCAATTTCGTCAATTGGCAATCAATTTCATTAAAATTCGATTCAAATTCGTCCCATGTATTTATGCTGTAATATATTGTCTTGATGTAATTGTTAAGTGTTACATTAATCATTTAAGGGGTAACAAACACATGTATAATGGACCATGAAGAAGGCACTACAGGACTGGCTTGATGGGACATACACTAGGTTACTCATGAGGGTATAAAATATTAGTTGGAGGGAACACGAAACAAAACCAGAGATCTATGGAAACATACCACCTATCTCTACCACCATTGCTCATCGCCGAACGAGATTCGCTGGTCACTGTTTTAGGTCCAAAGACCAAGTAATCTCGGATGTGATCTGCATGAGACTCCCATGTCCTAATAGAGGAAGGAGACCTATGAACTATATGGACTGCATTTCAAGGGACATCCAGTGTGAAACTGGGGACTTGCAGACATTGATGATGGATACAGATTCATGGCGTTGCATTGTGAACTCAATCTTGGATGCGTCCGCTTAGTAGTAGTATAGGTGTTTCCCATCCATTTTCAAACAATCGTCATTCAATTTTGTTAATTGTTAACTTCGATTTCGTCCGGAAAGTCTTTCGCCGATCACATGTAATGTTCGATTTCGTCATTGCGCACACAATTTCGTTCTTTCGCAACCAAGTTCGTCAATGTACCGATCGTTTTAGTCAAAGCTCATTCAATTTCGTCCGATCACTCCGGCCGGTGTATAATGTGATGATCAATTTCGTCATTGGGCATTCAATTTCATTATTTCCCATTCAAATTCGTCAAACAATATCGAATGCTGTATTTGATACTTTGTTTCATCAACCTTTCATTATTAACCTTTGTATATTTGAACCAAATGTCTATGTTTGTTTTGTGTCCCAGAAATTCATAAAAGTTTAGTCTATCGTCTATTGAACAGTTTTTGTATTTTACATATCATTAATTTGATACGGTATGTGTTTCCCGACATAAATTTATTGCATGGATCAATCAATCAGACTTTTGATCAATTATTGTTTTGTGAATTGCAATATCGAAATAAATTGCTTTATGATCAGTTGATGGTTTTAGAAACACCTATTTTTGAAATTATTAATTTTTAAATGATGAGCTACAATAGGGAACTACATATGGACCAGGGCAACCACACTACGTGACGAAATTGAACGACGAAGTCTTGAAATCGAATGAACAATGACGAATTCGAACTTCACATTGTGCGTTTTATGACCAGTCGGGACGAATGCCATTGCAAAATGACGAATTCGAATGAGCCAATTTTGAATTTGAATGACCATTGATCAATTCGAATGGTAAATGACGAAATCGAATGTAGCAACTGCAGTTTCCTGACTTCTCGGGACGAAAATTAAGTTAGCATTGTTTGAATTTGATTGACGATAGTTTGAAAATGGATGGGAAAAGCTAAAGTACACATGGTTAGATTGCTAAGCCTGTGTATTAAAATTGCTTGATAATGTAGAAAATGTAAACGCCAATCTTGCCAGAAACTGGACTTATGTGAAATTTCATCGACATATGGTATGATCTTTGACGCTATTTGACCACTCTTGAAATTGAACTGCCGTTGTAGTTTATTTCCGAACCGGCCCATTCGTCTAGTTTGCTGTTAGTACTGTGTATCCAGTGTACTGTGCATGCAGTGATTACCGTCTCCGGTTCGCGTGCATCAGACCAGTGCAATGCATGACGTTTACTACCTTGTCTCTGCACGGTAATTTGACTTTTTAATCTCGACAAGCTCTGCTTTTATTTATGTTTTAACTGAACAATTCTGGCCATGCACACACATTCAACAAATTTCAACAAATTCAATAAATTCCAAATCAAACAAGCGTGAATTCCTAGCTATTGTATTCCTTGACAATGCGTGGAAATGGTGTCAAGGCATGACCCAGAAGAATTCACACTGAAATGATTGCGTGCACAATAAAATCGGGCTGACTCATCAATCCTCACGGCGAACTGGTGCGATCTAGCCCAATGCCCACTTTGCGATCTGCGCTTGCGTACTAGCCCGAGTTAAAAGGATCTCGCATCTATGCAATCTCGTCGCCAGATTTTTGAACATGTCAAAACCCCGACGACCGCAAGCGACACCACCCTTGCGGACGCGAGTTACAGCGATCTGGTGTGGCCACTGGTGCCCACTTAGCGACTTAACCACAGATCTCAGGGGATCGTTCCTATTCGGGCAAGATCGCTCGAGATCGCTAGGCCCAGATCGCATAGTGGGAACCCGGCTTAACTTGTATACCTCCAAGTGACAATTTTACTCGGAACGTAAATATGTTCCCACCTGCAAGTGAGGTCTTTAGGCCCCATTTAAAGGGGTAGTTTAGTTTTGGTAGAGAGGGCGCTGCACATCACAGAGTGTCGAATTTGAGAGAACGTGCAATTTTAATGGCAGAATAAACTTTATTTGGTCAAAATCGACCCAGAAACGGCTGAAATATCAATGAATATATCTCATCTTATAATTATTTGGGGCCCAAATAATTAGATGATTTTTTCAAAAAAATAAAAAAATGCTTGCACTTTTTCAAAAGCATTTTTTAAATAGTTGTTGATGATCTCTCTATTGAATCATTATTTCAATAAAACATCACATGCATAATTTTGTATGAAAAATGGTTGAAACCAATGCCTTTTTAAAAAGCGCCCTCTTGTGTTTTTATGGCTCTGTTTTAATGATAACGGGCTTTTTACTAAGTTGTTTGTAATTTTGTATACCTTTCGAGCATGGTGGAGTTATAACTATTAGTTTGTAATGTTACTGTCCAGGTTTGGTTACTAAAGTTCAGCCTTACCAAAACTGTACTACCCCTTTAAGTTAGCCTTTGTTGAAAGTGATGGCTTTGAACATCTGTTATATAATACCCTTTTTGATACAAGCATTTATTTCAATCGCAATCAATAGTAGTCATTATTCATCATCAATATTCATTATCATTCACATTCAAATTATACATTCAACGTTTTAGAAAACTTCCTACTTTTGGACTCAGCATTTTAACCCTAATAAGGCCGGGGGGCATAATGCCCCACCCCCCCCCCCCCCCCCCCGCCCTCGCGATAAGATGACGCGCCGCTGCTTGGTGACTTTTTCTTTTGGGTCTTGCGCATATTTAAAAACAAAACATTTTGAAAATCGGACCTACCGTTACGAAGTCACGTGACCTTTTGTCTATGCATGTCAGCCCGAAAATCGCTAAATTTCGTGATTTGTGTACAAAACATATGGAAATATCAGTTTTCGTAAAAAGAGGTATATCATTGGTTATTTGGTCTTGTTTACATTTTTTATGTTTGTTTTGGGGTTCAAAATAGTTAAATTATAGTTAGAAATAAAATAAACAACCAAAACAGAGAAATGCATAAGAAATGATAAACAAGAATAGAAAACATAAGGAAGAACCTGGCTCTTCCAAAATTTGTTGTCGTATTATTATTCCAAATGCCCTAAATAATATATGTAGTGAAAACCAATGTTTGATTATGAAGAATATATGATTTATGGGTAAAAATATGAATTGCATGAACTTATTTGCATAAATTACCATAAATATGCAAATTAATGCAAACAATTATACACTTCACTTATCATGCGTGCAATTTCACGGTGATCGACCGCTCCACGGCCGAGATCTTAAGGGGGGGGGGGGGGGGGGCATAATGCCTCGCCCCTTTTAAACGTTTAGACAAACAGCTGTATTTGCATTGATGTAATATGACCAGCGGAACGATATATTACTATTTTATTTTTATTTGTATTTGTTTATGTTGTTTAGTAAATAGTCCAACAGATACGTAATCTATAGGACAAAGCAGAACGGGTGGATGAATGTATCTGAATTTGTTCGTGGTTATGTTTCCATTGTGTGATACGGATGAGTGAATGTGTGTGCTTCTCCCATTGTGATGTGTGGCTGTGCGAGGGCGTTCTGTGTGATGACAATCTTCTCGGCCGATACTCATGTGCTTGCTGGAGTACCCAATATGTATTTCATTGAATAGTTTGTATATTTATATTGTATATATAAACTTAATTGTGTTTTTATTACTTTAAATCAATTTAAGCTATTCTAAATTTAATTTTGTCAAAAATTATTAAAAAGTTAATCTGAAATCTGATGGTCATAATATGTTATTTGTACATAGTTTTATATTTATTATGTCTAGTATATTAAGAACATAATATTGTTTTATTTATATTTTATGATGTTATATCAGGACCTTAAACAAAAACAGCATCCTTGCTGATCATGCTATCCTGTATACATATATTTGAATAATGATATACATGAATAAATTTCAACACAACATCGCATGCACAATATTTCATTTAAAATGATTGAAACCAATGTGTGCTTTATAGAAAACGCCCTTTTAAGTTTGAAGGGATCTGTTTGAATGATGACAGGCTTTTTACTCAGTCATTTGTAATTTTGTATTCCTTTCGAGAATGGAATTATAACTACATATATTAGTTTATAATGTAATGGTGCATGTTTTGGTTACTAAAATTCAGTTTGACCAAAACTGTTCTGGCTGTACCAAAACTGAATTATCCCTGAAGCGTAACTTTGGTCTGCGAATAAATGCGCAACAAAATTGCATTTTTGTTGCCGGATGTAGGGTGTATCTATAGAAACACACTTCTGCCAGGCAAACATGACCAATATATTTCGGGATTTAGTTTTCAAGAAAGCTGTATCTAGAGATATGTCCTTCTGCTAAAATAAATCAGTGATTAATTTCCATCATTTTGTAGAAGTGTGTATCCCAAGATACACCTTTTGCCAGACGATTGCGAAACGATACCGCGCATGATTTCCATCTCGACATAGCCTACACACTTTTGCCGCAACACAGCACCTACGGACTTGTTCAATTTTGTATAAAAAAGGGTTGTATATGTTACCAGTGACCAGTGACACAAATATGTATAGTTCATAATACAATTTACACAGTTATAATAATATTTTAAATGTCGGCTAACTACTAACATTAACTCCGTTATCAAAATTATACGTCAAAAGCTTCTACAGAAGAAGGAACATGTCAAAACTCCAATATCAATTAGTGTTGGTGTTAAGATCCCTGCGCGACACTCGAGATACACCTTCTACCAGACATAGGCCGAATATTGCTCATATACTAGCACATGGCCAATCGTTTAAGTTGTTTGAATTTGATGGTATATTTCTTTGTTTACTTAACAAATTGTAATTTATAGTAAATTATTTCAAAATTTGTCAACATATGCCTAACTTTTGGAATACATGTATATCTTACGCGGTCAGTGCTTTCCTTTCTAAGTTGTTCAAGGTGTTAACTTCCGCCTTATCGATGTCTTTTCTTTCACAGAAATGGAGTAACCAATCGCTGCATGACAATTCTGTATTCTTTGGCTTTCCACAGTACCACGATGTCCCATCTAACTCGGGGTCGGACACTGTACACTGCTCCTCCTAATAATATGGAAGAAAACGAATGTATTAACTATTTCAAGTTCATTGTTGTTTTCGTTATCTAACTTTTTAGGTGGTACGTATATCATACGTACACCTCTTGTTTTTTCGTCATGATTTGTATTCATTTGTATTATGTATTCATTTCTTTCTCGCTAATTTTGTCCGTCGTAGAGTCCAGGTGATAGAGCGAGAAACCAGTTAGACTACATCATGGTTCAAAAGAGGTGGCGGACATCACTCCAGAATGTCAAGACAAGACCAGGTGCTGATTGCGGCAGTGACCATCAGCTGCTTTTGGATAAACTCAAACTAAGACTGAAGGCTAAGAAAAGTGGTACAGCTCCTACAAGGTACGATGTTGATCGTATTCCTGCTCAGTTATCAGTGGAAGTCAAGAACAAGTTTGAGATTTTGCTGAGAATGGATGAAACGGAACAAACACCAAATGAGTTGTGGGAAGACATGAAATAAACAGTTGAGAATGCAGCAAAGAATCACATCCCAAGGAAAAGAAAACAGAAACAACCATGGATCTCAAATCAGAATTTTGAGCTATCAGACGAGAGGAAGAGGGCAAAGGCAAAACACAATAGAGGGGAATGGACGAGACTCAATAAAGAAGTCACAAGTAGTGTAAAGGAGGACAAAAGGAACTACATAGAGGGAAAGTGTGAAGACCTAGAACGTCATAAGAACAACTCCAAGGTAGCATTTGCTATTGTGAAAGAAATCACAAAGAAAAGGACCCCAAGATTGGATGTGATTAATGACGAAAATGGCAAAACACTGACAAATAGTGAGGACATAAAGAACAGATGGATGCAGTACAGTAGAAAGCTGTTTGCGGCACAGGAAAATGAAGATGACACACGATGGGAGGAAAGAGATGAAATGGAGCCCCCTCCACTAAGATCAGAAGTAGAGATAGCAATGGAACAACTGAAGGATGGCAAGTCTCCTGGTTTAGATAACTTGACTTCTGAGATGTGGAAGGCTACCGGTGAAGAAGGGATTGATTTGATGTGGCGTCTTTGCTGCAATATCTGGAAGGAGAAAGAATGGCCTAAAGACTGGTGTAGAGCTGTATTCATAACATTACCAAAGAAGGGGGATCTGAAAGAATGTTCAAATCATCGGACAATAAGCTTGATTTGTCATGCAAGTAAAGTACTTCTGAAGGTCATTAGCAGGAGAATGAAAGTCAAGCTGAAAGAAGAGATCTCAGAAGAGCAGGCATGGTTCCGTGAAGGCAGGGGGACAAGAGATCAGATTGTTAACATCATAAATGTAATCGAGAAATGCAGAGAACTCAAACACCCTCTTTATATGTGCTTCATAGATTACAGTAAGGCATTTGACTGTGTAAGCCACGATCAACTGTGGGATACAATGACAAAGATGGGATTCCCAAGTCACATAGTAGGACTGATCAAGAATCTTTACCAGGACCAAGAATCTACAGTGAGGACCAGTAGTGGGGATACTGAGTGGTTTGAAGTAGGCAGAGGTGTACGTCAGGGCTGTATATTATCCCCAAACCTTTTTAATATATATTCTGAGGACATCATGAGAGAGGCACTGGAAGGTTTCAACGGAGGAGTGAAATTCGGGGGTACAAAGATCACAAACTTGAGGTATGCGGATGACACTACTCTAGTTTGCAGCAGTAGAGAGGAGCTCATTGACCTATTGAACCGTATTAAAAGGGCGAGCGAAGAGAAAGATCTTCTATTGAACACTAAAAAGACTAAAATAATGGTAGTCGACAAAGACAGCAACAACAACGATTTCACCATAGATGGAAAGACGATTGAAGTAGTCAGTCAGTTTGACTACTTAGGTTCCATAATCAATAACAAAGGAGGAAGCACCACAGAGATAAGGAGAAGACTGGCAATAGCAAGATCAACTGTGCAGAGCATGTCTCATATCTGGAGAAGCAGAGGCCTATCACTCGATCTTAAGGTTCGACTTCTTCGTGCAACTGCATTCTCCATTGCTACATATGGATGCGAGTCTTGGGCCATGACAAAGAACGACAGAAAAAGAGTTGACGCTTTTGAGATGTGGTGCTACAGAAGACTTTTACAGGTGTCTTGGCAAGATAGAAAGACAAATGTATGGATTCTGAACAAGATTGGTACAGACTTAATTATCAGAAGGGGAATTATAGAACGAAAACTAAAGTACTTCGGGCACATCGTTAGGAGAACTGAAGGAATTGAGAAAAGAATACTGCAAGGCGCAATTGAAGGAAAACGTGACAGAGGTCGTCCACCTACATCTTGGACTGACGATATCAAGAGAGTGTCCGGGGAAGGAATGAAGGGTGCAACACACTTGGCAGAAGACAGAGTTGCATGGCGTGCTCTCGTGAAGACCACAGCAGCGCTTTACAGCGCCACCTGAACTTGATGATGATGATATCTCAATAATTGATTAATCAATTATAATGAAACTTCGTCTGATAACAGATCATATATATATGTGTTACTTTTCAATGACATCACATCATTGCGACGTCATCAGTACGCCATTGTGTAACATTACATTCATATATCTGTGTCACAAGAGTCATGTGACTATTGAAAAGTGACAATTTTGCCTTTAATGTGTGCTCACTCATGCATGACTCTACGAACCAATTTCATTTTCGCACGGAAGTTAGTTAATCCATGTAGGAACAATCCTGCCAAGTTATTTTGCTCAAAACCTTTTTTTTGTTTAAGTTACTTTATTTTCATTATGGGAAGGGGGGGGGGAGGGGGGGGGGGGAGGGACTTACTGTTGATATTGCTTATTTCAACAGTACTGATCAATTACACCCAACAACACAATTAAGTTCCCCCCTAATCAAAATAACGTAACTTTTTAACGAATAGGGTTTGAGCAAAATAACTTACCAGGATTGTTTCTTCACGTATTGACTAGCTTCTGTGTGAAAATGAAATTGGTCCGTCGAGTTATGCATGAGTGAGCACACATTAAAGGCAAAATTGTCACTTTTCAAAAGTCACATGACTCTTGTGTACAGTAGCTGAGAGTATCTTATACAAGAATCAAAATGAATTGATAATATTTGTTGCACTATAATTACATAAGGTTAGTTTGAACAGTTAACATCCAATTTTACGTTTGACATACTGGTGTCGTAGAGTGCGCTTCAAAGATTAAGATTCATGCGCTTGCTCAGAATTTCACAATGATTATGGTAAAAACATGCCCCCTTATATTCTTCACAACTTATTCAAACGTTTGGATACACCCAAATATTATTTCATATTCAGAAAGAGCATGAGTTGTTGATACGTTTTCATACAAAACTTTGGTTAATGAATATTTCTGACATCATCATATTACGTGTTGAAAAGTCAATATCATCATATCGTCATTTCGATACGTATCACCTTGTTCGTCTATGTGACGAATTCAAGTCTATGGGTTGTTTTTTTATTTGGTTGAGAGGATGACGCTTAACTACACTTCAGGTTTGCCCCAAACTCTGTTTATACAATTTGTGTCTGCATACATCGAAATTATGTCGCAATATTGAGGAAATGATTGTCAAAAGGAAATGAAAAGTGCGATTTTTGCACCAATAAAGCTTACCGCTCTTGTAAAATTCATCCAACTACAGGTCACTTTCTCGCGTATAGAATCATCTTTGCGCGACACGTAAAAACCACTTTTGTTGTACCTCATTGGTCGTTCTTTAGGAAAGGAATCGAATCGCCAAACCGCCTCACTAGAATGCATCAACATGACAGTGAACTTCACAAGCCCCTCCCACTTTAAGGTGACGTAGGCAGAGTAGGTGCCGTTGCCATAGTCCCAAACCTCCCCGTCTGAGCTGGTGCCAGCTTTGAATGTGTCATTGAGGGTAAATGCCTTCACACGGAAGTAGTCATCACCTGACACTTTGGCCTCGTTCCGTCCGTTGAGCGCGTGGATGCGAAGTTCAACTTCATCGCAGATGCGATAGGTCTCCTGCACGTTCACGACCTCGTAATACGAAAACTGCGCACTTGTCATGTCTTCCAGGGTGTGCCACCACGAGTGCGGTTTAGAGGTTGTCACATCTTGGTACTCGTGTGGGTTGATGCGAACGTTCAGGTTGGGGCAGAAAGGATTGTGGGTCAACATACTGCTTTTTTCTTTCCGCAATGGTGAATGACGTTTCTGTAATGAGAAACAAGGGAATGAGTGAATTATATATACCGTCTTAAAACACATTATCAATTAACCAAGATAAGCCAAACTACCTTTGATTGGCAAATGTATGGATTTTTAGAAGAAAAAAGTTATATTTTGCGCCCAGGTGAGCCTTATACAGGTGTGTGTTCACCTACCGCTGATCAACATGGACAAAATAACTGTCATCACCAGGAGCGGATCTAGCTTTTTGCTAGGGGGGGGGGGGGGGGGGTTGACCCAATGACGATGCGGATACTGTGTGGGTCTGGACACATGATGGCGTGTTTCTATGCACATCACATTTTCACTTGGCAGCCCGAGAGGGGGGGGGGGGGGGGGGGGGTTAAACCCTCTAACCCCCCCCCCCCCCCGTAGATCCGCCACTGATTACCCAGACCCCCACTGCCCACATAACTACAACAAGCCTTCATTCTGGTGAAACCATTGCCGCCCCAAGAAGAAAGAAAACAACAACACTGATCTACGGTCTTCTCAAACCGAAATACTGGCCATTGTGTTTTCATGAAGCTGACTTCATAATCTGGATCTCTGTCTATTTTCTGTACACCATAGACATGTTTACACCCACTCACTGCTTCGATTAAATGACAATATATCGACGAGTTGAGCATTTACTGGACTAATTTATGCAATAATCGAACGCCCTCATTCTCTTATTGTAATATCTTATTGACACTGGTCATTACAAAACAAATATGTGATTTCAAGCGCTACGTAAAATGGCTGTTTCTATGCATGAATACGCTCGGTTTGGCTTGTCTTTTACTTTGTACATGGCTGACGTCACTAGCCTTCTCTGTCAATTGCGTGCAAGTCAATGACTGAGGGGTATCCATCCTTGCATACCAACAACACACGCCCTCTTTGTTTGGTTCTTTGTTAATTTTCCTTTTGTAGTATTTTTATGCGATAATTATTGAAGTCGTTCTCCGAACCTGAGCTACCTCGGTGTGATTATATTCGGCCTCTAAAATCAAAAGGCGATGATTCCGACACAAATTAAAAAAGAGTGTCTCAAAAACTAACGCTGATTCCAACAAATAAATCTGCGAGCTTCATTCATTTTCAGGGGTGTCGATCCTGGGGGGGCAGGGGGGGGCGGTCGCCCCCCCAATGAAAATATTGGGGGGGGCGAACATATCATTTCGCCCCCCCAATAATTCCGAAAATGAGGAAGAAAAAAATCGAGTGATATAATGCCAAAGAGGGGAAAGACATAACAATAATTAATCTTCAAAATAGCCGTTTTTTAGTTTGAAAAGGACTGTAAATCTCTTTTTTTGCCGCGCGCTTCGCGCGCATACAGTTTCTCATATTGCAAGTTTCATTTGGGTTGCGGGAACTCACCTTTTGAAATGTGTTGGGCAGCGTAATTTCTCAAAAGCACACCTCAAACGAAGTTTATTAAACCCTCATCTATAGATAGCACACCATAATCACAGAAAATAAAATAATCTCGGTACATATGCGCTGAACGCAAATCAAATTGGAATATCATGTCCCCCCACATTTGAAAAAGGAGCAGATTGTCCCCCTCCCTTTGTCATTATGTATGTTTGGTTCCATACCTATATACTTCATATTACGTGAAATTTCTGTCTCAGGTGTGCACCAAATCGCACAATTTCACGCCCCAAAATACAAAAGCTCCCTACTGTGGGAGGGGGACACCCCCTCCCACACCCTCCCCCGCTCGGTCGCTTCGCTTCCTCGCAATGTCTCCCCTACACTTTTGAGAAATTGTTGACGCCCTTGCTTAGTTTCATGGGAGTCCAATGCCCTAGACTATATCGATGGCTCTATAGTATACATGATCACGTGGATCCATCTCATGCAAGGCTCAGTCTTTTCCTCGCTATGCCCTTTAAAAATACGTTATGAGTAGGTTCACTATTTTATACAATTTTAACACCCATGCTAGGAGCAAATGTCTGAAATCTAAAAGCTTCCGGGGGCTCCGCCCCCTGGACCCCATTATTGTCCCCAAATGTGGGTGCCCCCCAAAGTCAGGTCTTCGAGCCATCAAGACACTTTCAATGAGCGCATAATAAAACTTCCGGGCATGCCAATGTGGGGCTTTTAGCTCTCTCAGTGGTCACTCTGGAAAAATTTTCAAATTTCGCCCCCCCAATCTCAAAAACGGATCGACACCCCTGTTCATTTTGGTGCAAAGAATTTTCTGTTTTCCATGTTGGGTCATTCCATGTCAAATCACCCAATGGATTTCATCTCACCCTCTTCAAATTTGCTAAAATTGGGTAATTAGGGTAATTGAGGTTTTGAAAGCCCAGATTTCAAGCTTGATCTGCATTACCGATTTAGCGCTACAGCACATCCTTTCTTCCATGTTTTTGGCCAAAATGGACGTGGCTAGCAATTTCAAGTTGCCCTTGCTCGATTACTACTGAGAAAGCTTTGTTGAATGTGGAAACATTTGAAAGAGCATTTAATTACCAATCTAGACTAGGAGGGGTCTAAAGTGAAAACACTACTTGATGTTTACTTTGAACTATGATTTTCCCATGTGGATCAAATAGTTTTTGGTCTAAATTTGTTCTAAATTGTACTTCAAGATGTTTTATACAAAATCTGAACAAAATTGAAGGTATATTATTTTTCATTTCAATTTTATCTAAAAAAGATCGGTGGTATCAGATTATACACATAGTCCCATAAACAGATTCTTTTGTTCACCCTAAACTTTTTGGCTAGAACATTTTGAATATCAATAGAAAACCTTCTACTGGAGTGACACAAGATCTTTTATCTGTCTGTGTCATTGAAAGAGTCTGGTGGCACGGGGTTATTATGAATATGGTCTTTCAAAATCCTTCAAAATCTGAAATATTTTGCTGGGAAATCAGTGAAAACTATTGGAAAATACATTAAATTGGTTCATCAAATTATGACCATGACATTTTACATTTAATGTTCTCTCAATATGTTCAATTTCACTGTCAGAGAATAAAGTTTAATGGTCATAATAGTCAAATGAAGCGAAGATGTCATGAAAGCTCTTGAGATAAGTGAATCCAACGCATGGATGTGTGTGTGGGACTGTATTGGGAATTGTATAAAAAGTAAAATTTATGATAAAAATAAAACGAAAAATATTATATCTCCAATTCTTTTATAAAGTGTTAATAACATCTAAGGGAACAATTTATGATGTATTTTAGCAAAAATACATTTCATCAAATTAATTTCAACATTTGTCAAATTAAAGTTAAAAGTAAATGTCAATATGCTATTGTGTGTTATACCCCTTCATCGGAAAAATCTTTTCTATATCTAGATTCATGATTAAATACTCTCTCAAATGATACAACTTTAAACCTAGTTGGCCTTTTAGTAATCAAGAAATAGCCATTTGAAAACAGGACAAAAACACAACATAAGGATGCGCTGTAGCATAAAAAAACATTCGGACGAAATGTCTAAAACTTGAAATTTGGGATGTGTAAGCCTAAATCTCCATTTCTACCAAACTTCAGAAAATTTAAAGCGGGTACGATGAGAAATTCCCAAAATTGTGGGTGATTTAACATGGAATGACCCTTTTATTAGTCGTGTCCACACGGTAAATGCCAAACTTAAAGTTATCTCATAGTAATCTTGTGGTTTGCAATCTTTAAGTTATCTTGTAAGTATCTTGTAGTTTGCGCCCGTTTGGACACGCTAAACTCGTAGTTTGCAAACTACAGGATTGACGCATTTGAAACTTGTAGTTATCCTGTGGTTTACAAATTTGGGATTTGAGATTTGTAATATCAAGAAATAAAGATGCTGTCTACATGTAAGTATACACTTAACTATTGCATAGTTATAGTTACTTATATAGTAAGCTCAATTTTAGTGGGCATAGAGAGAAGTCCTGAATAAAACTATTCAATGAGTACAGGGCCGGGATTGGGATGGGCCAAATAACCTGAATGGGGGTCCAGGGGGCACAGCCCCCGGAAGATTTTGGATTTGGGCAGTTTAGCACTATCAAAAAGTGGTTTAAACAGTCAGGCGCAAGATTCCTTTTCCAATCTTTCTGAAAAGCATGGTTTTTCCAATCTGTTGGACCCTAATGAAGTATGCATAAGCCGTACATCCATCGTGCAACGCGCTACCCCGCGTGTTACGTCTATGGGAAGATAAATTTTTACTTTTGAACCTCAGTCGCTTACAAAATTATTACGAGAAGTCTAACCCAGTCAATTGTTTAAGAATTGGTTTACTAAGAGATGAATAACGAAAGTTCTTGTTTTCGAAAAAGAAATAAATGGAACCAGTCATTTTGAGAAAATCTATTCGGAATACGTAATTAGGGGTATAATTTTGAAAAATTAAGCTTCAAACGGCCGTTGCTAGAATTGCAGTACAGCCGCACATGATCGGGTATATGGTGAAAATTATGAACATGCTATAACATGCTATAACATATTCGTCGCTGGGCTGTTAAAACCTCGTATCTCATACTTTGGCGAAAATTACTTTTTTTGATTAATGTGAAGTTTAAGGTGTAATAAGGTATAATGGGGTGTAATAATTATGGTGTAATAAGGTGTTTAAGTTATTATTCATCTTCTAATAACATCTTAAAACATAATGTCAAAATTCATCTTTTTGAAACCTCATTTTAGGATTTAGTTCGAAAACCTCGTAACTCAATTTCCGGCCTTCTAAATTATTTTTCGTTCATTTCAACCATTTCATATCGAATTGATTATCACACATAGTCTTAAGTTCAAATAACATTGCCTACGCACATAATTTGTTAAAATAAGAATGTTTTTTCGCTCTCCTTAAAATGTTTTTCTTTTGAGATACGAGGTTTTAACAGCCCAGGGATAACATTGGATAACAAGAAATTATGCATGTATGTGTGCGTGTATATAGCTCGTTTCCAAAAGAGGTTAGGTCCATTTTCCATCAAAATTCATTTGTTTAGCTTAATTTATAGATTTTGCGCAACTCTATCCGGTAAAGCTAACATAAAACTCATACTGGAAAGTTGTGAACATCTACAAAGAAAATTCAGTTTTTTTTTTCCCAGAAGATGTTAGGTCCAACCCAGTTTGTTTCCAAAAAAAGTTAGGTAAAAAAAAACAAAAAAAAAAAAAACAGAAGGTGCTGTGTATGCATGTTTGTATGTGTGTGTGTATATGCGTATGTGTGTACATATTATGTGCAAATGTGTGTGCATGGATGCGTGTGAGTGAGTGAATATGTGCATGTGTTAGTGTGTATCTACTCGTGTGTGTTGTAAGTGTGCGTGTTTGTGTGTGTATGCCTGTGTATAAGTGCGTATGTTTGCGCGTATACATGTCTGTGTGCGTATATTTGTGTGTATGTTTGCAAGTGTGTGTCTGTATGTGTGTGTACGTGTATGTGTGTTTGCTTGTGGGTGTATAATAGCACTGTTTATTATGTTTGGTCAAGATTTATGATACTTATGATATTTATAATTCATTATACTATAATTGTTGTATTTCTTAAAGGGACAGGTCCACTTTTACAAAACGTCTGAACAGCTTTCAGTTGACGGATGGGGATCAATGTAACACGCAAAAAAAAAATCAGAGCGAACAGCCCTCTAATTTAGATTCTACGAATGAAAAACGAATGCGTCCCTCCATTTAAACTATATATCGGTCAATAAAGGAGTTCAACTGATTTAGCATAATATTACAACAATATAGTACTAATTCTGGTAAAGGTATTGTGAAGCCGACATTTGTTAACGTATGTCACGGAAAAAGATCTCAAAAAGAAAGAATATATAA